>ML371315.1:0-38512 GCA_005239525.1 Nicotiana knightiana | reverse complement strand
GGGGGGGGGGGGAGGGGTGGGCGTAACCATAAAATACCTCTCCAAATTAAAACTAAAATTGCTAAACAAGTTCTTAATTTAATTCCAAAAAACACTAAAGTCAGCTAATAGGTAAAAAGAATATAAAAATGGAATTTTTTAATTGTTAACCCTAATTTTTATTCTCTCTTCATCTTCTATGCGATAAAGGAAAAAATAATCAATTTGTAAACTACAAAGCAAAATGTAATGATCTGATTGGTCGTTTTGTATACTTGAGCCCCCTTTCTCCTTTTGATGCTTCACACAAGTGTATTTGTGATTTTATAACTTGCAGGGTTGGATAGTTTCGTTCTAGGAAGATTTTGGGTTGATTTGGACCCTTTGGTTCTTGGTTTAGAAGCTTAAGTTGGAAATGTAGATCGAAGTTTGACCTTTGTGAAAATGACCCCATAACAGTGTTTTGATGGCTCTGATAGGATCATATCGTGATTTTGGACTTGGGCGTCTGCCTTGAATTTGAATTCCGAGGTCCCTAGGTTGATTTGAATTTTTTACCGAAAGTTGGCCTTTTGAGGTTTAGAAGTTTCTCTAAGTTTGACCGTGGGTTGACTTTGTGGCTATCGGGTTCAGAATTTAATTTTGGGACTTGGAATAGGTTCTTTTTGCCATTTGAAACTTGTCTGCAAAATTTGGTGTCATTTTGAGTTGGTTTGATAGGATTTAGAAGCTTGATTGTAATTTTAGAGGTT
Source organism: Nicotiana knightiana (assembly GCA_005239525.1). Taxonomy (NCBI): domain Eukaryota; kingdom Viridiplantae; phylum Streptophyta; class Magnoliopsida; order Solanales; family Solanaceae; genus Nicotiana; species Nicotiana knightiana. The sequence continues at coordinate 37,781 of ML371315.1, read as the reverse complement.
CTTGAGTTTTCTTTTGAAATTCATGTGTTTTGATGTTCGATTCATGGTTCTAGGTGTTATTTTAGTATTTTGATTGCGCAAGGGAGTTCGCATGATTTTTTTTTTGACTTGCGTGGATGTTTGGTTTGTTGCCTCGAGGGCTCGAGTGTGTTTCAGACGTGTTTCAGATTGGATTGAACTTATTTTTGGGTTGTTGTTGTGCTGGTGCTGCAGTTGTCGCAATCGCAAGCACCAGCCTCACAATTGCGAAGTGAACAATAGGGGAGCAGGTACCATAGTTGCGATGCCTCACTCGCAATTGCGAATTGGGGCTAGTCTGGCTAGTTTCACATTTGCGATGGGAGCAGGCTTCGCAATTGTGAAGCCAGTGTCGCATTTGACACTTCCCCTTAGGCTGTCAGGAGCCGCAATTGCGAGACTTTCTTCGCAATTGCGAGGGTTCGCAATTGCGAACTCAGTGTCACAATTACGAGATCTGTAACTGAACAAAGAGCTGAAAAGACAAGATTTTATCTTATTTTAGAACCCTAGGCTTGGTAGGAGGCGATTTGGAGAGGGGATTTTCACCTACAATAATTGGGTAAGAAGTTTTGATCAATTTCCAACTATATTTCATGATTATATATGATGTTTAACATCAAATTTATGAGAATCAAAGAGAAATTTTGGGGACCTTTTATCTAAGTTTTGAAAAATAAAAATTTGGGATTTGAGAGTTGAATTGGACTCGGATTTGAAAATAAAATACTTATATAGATTTGTGGGGTTATGGGTAGTCAAGATCTATCCTTGGACTCGGGTTTGACTAGGCGGGCCCGGGGTTGCATTTTCTTGACTTTTTGAGAATTTTGTAAAGATCATAGCTTTATTGATTGAAATTGGTTTCTCTTGCACTGTTTGATGATATTAAGTCATTTTTGGTTAGATTTGAGCCATGCAGAGGCGAATTATAAGGGAAAAACTATTTTGAGTGTTGATTTGTTCCTAGTTGAGGTAAGTATCTTGTCTAACTTTGTGTGTGGGAACTACCCCTTAGGATTTGGGTTGTTTGAATTATTCAAATTATATGAAAGACGTGTACATGAGGTGACAAGTGTGTATACAGGCTTATATGTGGTATTTGACTGGTTTAGACCCTTAGGTTTCTTATAAACACCTAATTGAAGTAATTATTATTTGTTCTATTTTTCGTTGTTAATTTTATTCTCACATGCTTTAATTGAAATTGTCATTGTATGTTCTAGTTTCGATCATCAAGTTACTCTTATGTGCATTTATTTGTAATAGTTGTTACATGCCGTTTCTTCTATTGTTGGGTTATTCTCATGCCTTTAGACTTAGTCGCTAACATGCTATCCCTTTCATTGTTAAGATTATGTCATGTACTTGAATTGGAAGTTACTATTTCATGGAATACCCTCATTGTTGAGTGTGGTGATACTCGTCACATGGTTAGAGACTGTCCTATAATCAGGAGGGGGCACCTCCACAGACTACTCAGGCTCCACGGATTCAGTCAGGTCCACAGACTTCTCAGGACATGGTTGCTGCCTCAATTGCCGCTCCACCCGCACAACCATCTCGGGATGGGGGACGGGCAGGTAGAGGTCGCCCTAGAGGGGGAGGCCAAATCAGATTCTCTGCTTTTCCTGGTAGGATAGAGGCGATTGCACCGGATGCTGTCATCACATGTATTATTCCAGTCTATCATAGGAATGCATTAGTCTTATTTGATCCTAATTTCACTTATTCATATGTGTCATCTTACTTTGCTCAGTATTTGGATATATCCAGTGATTCTTTGAGTGCTCCCATATATGTGTCCAAGCATGTGGGAGATTCTATTTTATAGACCATGTTTATCGGTCGTGTTTAGTCACTATTGGTGGTTATGAAACCAGAGTTGATCTATCACTACTTGCACTGTGACATTGGCTATGCCAGGTTTTCCGCGGTTGGAGTGGAGGGGTATATTGGATTATTATAAAAACCCGTAAAATTTCTATGTCTAAAATAATTCCTGAATAGGTCCCTGTGCTGTTATAACTGTAGAAATTCTTAAAACGGTCCTATTTTGAGTATAAAGTATCCCGGAACTTGAAAAATTAAATTTTCTAGAAATTGCGCGTTATGCGACGCACTATGCGATTGCATAACAGGTATGCGGACTGCATAGTGGTCGCATACCTAGACGTCTGTATACCTAGACGGTCTACTGTCCAAAAGGAGGACAACTATGCGACGCACTATGCGATTGCATAACAGGTATGCGGACTGCATAGTGGTCGCATACCTAGACGTCTGTATACCTAGACGGTCTACTGTCCAAAAGGAGGACAACTATGCGACGCACTATGCGATCGCATAAAAGGTATGCGGACCACATAGTGGTCGCATACCCGGACAGTCTACTGTCCAAATTGAGGACAACTATGCGGCCCGGGATGCGATCGCATTTTGGGTATGCGGACCACATAGTTATCGCATTCTTGCTCCATGGTTTTTGCGAGGAAGGTTATGTGACACACTATGCGATCGCATAATAGGTATACGGACCGCATAGTGGGGGCATACCTGGGCAGTGTTGTTCCCATTTATTGCCTAGTTGAAGGCCAATTATGCGGCCAGGAATGCGGACCACATAGCAGGAACGCGATCGCATTCCTGACCGTAGTCCCGTGTCGGGGTTCCTATTTTCTAAATTTTAAACCCGAACCCTTGTTTTATAAAACACCCCTTCCCTTCATTTTAAACTAATTTCTGACCAAATATAGAGAGAGAAGAAGGGAGTTCTTGAGAGAGAAGGTTTCAACACCATCCAATTTGGTTTTCCAAAATCACTCAAGCCCGGAAATTAGCAAGTTATTGTCATCTTCTTCACTCAAAGAGGTAAGTCTTCACCCTAATTCCCCAATTTCCCAGATTTTGTGTAAGAATAACACACATTGGTTGGGTATTGAAAATAAAAAGTGAAATAGGCCATGCATGTGAGACTAAGTTGTAGTATGTGATATTAAAGAACCAATTTGGGTAATTCATGTTAAATTTGGGTGAGGGAAGAAGAAATTGCCATTTTAAAACCTTGTAGTCTACTTCACATGTTAGGTGTTTGATGGAATTCCTAAGAGAGTTACTCCATGGGTAATCTTCCTAATTATTAATCGATTTATGCTATCTCGTTATAGATTGATTATTGCTAGAGGTGTTGGTGTACGGTATAACTTAAGGAAAAGCTCATTGAGGTATGTATGGCTAACTTTAATCTTCATAGAGTCACCTTGTTGGTGTCCAAACATTCGGTATGAGTTTCTTGCTGAGTATATGTGAATTGATTGCCCGGTTTTGTTGAGGTGTGAGATTGCATTCTCTGATTTGTCTTAGTCGATTATCGTGATAATTGAGATTGTGAAAGGTGACTTCTATGTGATTACTTTAACATGTGCAAGGTTCGTTAAATGCTTGAGTATGTTGGTATTAAAGAATGATGACAAACTCAAATGTGTAAATGTATCTAAGTGATAAGGGCTATGTAACAAGTGATGAAGGGAAATTGTGAATTGATCTAATTAAACTAAATGACCATGGAAATATCGTATATGACTCATTGTCGGCAAGGTTTATTGTGGCTTAACTTCATATGGATTTTTGGTTGTAATGAATTTATATTCTTGGTTATGAATACCTTTGTGGTAGAACTAATGGATGATAAAGACTATTGTGAACACATGATTGTTTGGGTGTTATGAAATTGTACTCTTGATGATATAATGCCCTGTGATTGAATTGTGGGCTGTTATTGTTTACTATGAAATGTGGTGGTCTGGTGGGATCGGGTTGCACGCCGCAACACGAAGTAATAAGGGTGGAGAGGTAATAAGGGTGAAGTGTAATATTGTATGGTGGGATTGGGTTGCACGCTGCAAGAAGAAGTAATAAGGGTGAAGGGTAATATTGTACGGTGGGATCGGGTTGCACGCTGCAACACAAAGTAATAAGGGTGGAGAGGTAACAAGGGTGGAGTGTAAAATGTAAGGTGGGATCGGGTTGCACGCCGCAACAAGAAATGTAAGGTGGGATCGGGTTGCACGCCACAACAGAATGTAATAAAGCTGAAATGTGATTTTGTTGAAATTAGAATCTGTAAGGCTCTCAATTGTACTTGTTGCTATATCATTGTGCACTATGTGTTGTTTCCTTTAACTGCTTTCTATCTGTGCATCTCTTGATTTTACTTTGAGTAAAGTTTGCTCATACATGCTAGTGCTATTCCACAGTACTAACGTCTCTTTTGTTGGGGCACTACATCTTTTATATGGATGTAGGTGGGTCCATAGCAGGTAGCTCAGTTCGCCGTTAGTGGTGCCTCCTCCTCATCTTTCATCAAGTACTGGGGAGCCCCACTTCCTCCCGGGGCCATGTGCAATTCATGTCATCTCTTTTGAGTCTATTATGTATTGTAAGGTATAGTCGGCGCCTTGTTGCCGGCAAAGTATTTTATAAATTTCTAGTATTCGTAGAGGCTCCGTAGACATGATGTGGGTGTATATATGTATTTTGGGTAGTCACTGTTCGTATTCGTAAATCGTGGTCCGTATTGGGAAGTCATGTATGTTTTGTGTATGCTTTGGGAATCAAATTGTTGAAATGCTAAAAGAGAAATGAACTTAAGTTTGTAGATCCACGCTTAAATCCTAAGTTGCTGTTTCATATGGAATATGGTACATTGTATATACGGGGGAAACACGTTGGGTAGGAAAGGCAATCCAGGTCCGCTTGACCGGGTTCACCCGGTTAGGTGCCGGTCTCGTCCCTCGAGTTTGGGGCGTGACAAACTTGGTATCAGAGCCTGAGGTTTTAAAAGTGTCCTAGGATGTCTCAGAGCCGTGTCTAGTAGAGACCTTCTTATCGGTGTGTTGTCGACCACATCTATAATTAGGGGGCTGCATGGACATTTAGGAAAGTACCCTTTTATTGCTATTCTATATCGTGCGATGTGGTGGAAGGTGAGGTTGTCTATCCCTAACTCGTGCATTGTTTTGATTTTAAGTAAATGGCACCCAAGAAGAAAGCTCGACTCGTCCTTGAGGCCAATGCCACCCTAGGAGTGGCCGTGAATCCTTTATCTGATGATGTGGGTGAGAATGATTCCCCGACCCTGAATCTTCCTGACTCTTCCATCCCAGGCCAGGATATTCCTATTCCTGCTCCAGTGGAGGGTGCTGCAGTCCCTCCCGATGATGCTCCTGATCCTTCTTCAGTCCCAGCTTCTGGTCCTGGTATTTCAGATGGGGACCTCAGGGGAGCTATTCAGATGTTAACCCAGTTAGTGGCCTCCATGGCCAAAGATGGCATGCTGCCCCTGCATCCTCTAGAGAGCAAGGGGATTCTTCAGGTTCTAGGGTCAACCAGTTCCTGCGGTTAGCCCCTCAGAGTTCACATGCACCGACCCAGGGGCTGATCCTCAGGAGTTCATTGATGAGATGTGCAAGACCCTCTGAGTTATGAGGGCTACAGAGACCGAGGGGGGTTGAGTTGGCTTCCTATCAGTTAAAGGGAGCAGCGTATTCGTGGTTTGAGATGTGGGAGAGTTCCCGTGGGGAGGGGAGCCCTCCGGCAAAGTGGGATGAGTTTGTTGATGCCTTCATGGATCGTTTCTTGCCTGCCGAGATTATGGCAGCCCGTGCTGCGGAGTTCGAGGTCCTTAAGCAGGGCAACATAAGTGTGTGGGAGTATCATATGGAGTTTGTGCGCTTGTCCATATATGCTGTTCATATGATGCCGACAATGGGGGCTAGAGTTTGTTGGTTTTTTCAGGGCCTTGGTCCCTTGGTTATTAATGAAGCTTCTACAGCTGCCTTGCATTCAGATATGAATTATGGGAAAATAGTAGGATTCGCCCAGGCGACAGAGGCTCGGAAATTGAAAATAAGGATGGAGAGAGAGAGAGAGCAGTAGTAGGGCCCGGTCAGCGGGCAACCCTGGGAGCTTAGTTGGAGGTGTGAGATCAGCCCTTGGGAGAGGATCATCAGGGCCATCTCAATCATATGCTCAGTCCTCAGCCAGTGCACCGCCATCAGGGCACAGTTATCAGCAGGGAGGTCGTTTTAGACCCGATTCAGATAGCAAGAGGTTCCATCAGTCGGGTCATTCTGGTGGGAGGTTCCAGCAGTAGCAGAGGGTCCCATGCCCTAAGTGTGGGAGATTTCATACTGAGACTTGTGACTTGGATATTCCGCTATGCTATAGATGTGGAGAGAGAGGCCATATCCAGCGAGACTTCCGCGCACCCAGTCAAGGCGCGGGTATGGGTACTGTTCAGCCATCCAGCTTTTCAGCCGCTACATCTTCGGCATGCCCTCCAGCTCCAGCAGGGCGCAGTACAATTAGGGGTGGAGCACGGGGTCAAGGGGGACCCAGTCGGTTCTATGCTTTGAGTGGTCGCCAGAATATAGAGGCTTCCCCAGATGTTGTCACAGGTATTCTGACTGTGCAGTCACATGATGTTTATGCTCTTATTGATCCTGGGTATTCCTTGTCATATGTTACTCCATTTATTGCTTCAAGTTTTGGGATAGAACCCGAACAACTTCACGATCCGTTCTCTGTGTCGACTCCGATTGGTGATTCTATTACGGCCGTGCGAGTCTATAGAAATTGTGTTGTCACGGTGCGTGGTCGGGATACCACGACCGATCTTATTGAGTTAGGAATGGTAGATTTTGATGTAATTATGGGGATGGATTGGCTATATTCGTTCTTTTCTAAACTCGACTGCCGAACCAAAATTATGAGGCTCGAGTTTCCTAATGAATGAGTTATCAAGTGGGAGGGGAATAATGTTGGGACAAGAGGTAGATTCATTTCCTACCTTAAGGCCTCAAAGATGATCAGGAAATGGTGCATCTATCATTTGGTTTGGGTTGCGGATGCCACCTCAGAGGTGCCTGCCCCCAAGTTTGTGCCGGTTGTGAACGAGTTTCTTGAAGTGTTTCTAGACGAGCTTCCTGGGATTCCACCAGATAGAGAGATCGATTTCGGGATTGATGTATTTCCAGATACACAACCAATATATGTTCCACCTTACAGGATGGCGCCAACATAATTGAGGGAGTTGAAAGAACAATTGAAAGATCTATTAGAAAAAGGTTTCATTCGGCCAAGTGTGTCGCCTTGGGGCGCACCGCTTCTTTTTGTCAGAAATAAAGACAGATCACTTCTGATGTGTATTAATTATTGGCAGCTCAACAAAGTCACCATCAAGAATAAGTATCCATTGCCTCGGATAGATGATTTGTTCGGCCAGTTGCAAGGTGCTAAGTTCTTCTCAAAGATTGATTTGCGGTCCGGGTATCATCAGTTAAAAATTAGGGAGCAGGATATTCCTAAGACTGCCTTCAGGACTCGATATGTGCACTTTGAATTTCTGGTAATGTCTTTTGGGCTAACCAATGCCCCAACAGCTTTTATGGACCTTATGAATCGGGTTTTCAAACCGTTTCTCGACTCCTTTGTGATTGTCTTCATTGAAGATATTCTTGTTTATTCGCGGAGTCAGGAGGATCATGCTAATCACCTCAGGGCAGTTCAACAGGCTCTTCATCAGCACCAAATGTATGCAAAGTTTTCAAAATGTGAGTTTTGGCTAGAATCAGTCACCTTTTTGGGCCATGTTGTTTCCAGGGAAGGGATTCGGGTTGATCCCCAAAAGATTGCAGCGGTAAAGATTGGCCTAGGCCAACGACCCCGACAGATATTCGCAATTTCTTGGGTCTAGCTGGGTATTATCGGAGGTTCGTGGAGGGATTCTCTACTCTCGCCTCCCCACTGAATAAGCTGACGCAGAAAGCAGTTAAGTTTCAGTGGTCCGATGCATGTGAAAAGAGTTTTCAGGAATTAAAGTCGAGATTGACTACGGAACCAGTGTTGACCTTGCCAAAAAGTTTAGAGGGATTTGTGGTTTATTGTGATGCTTCGAGGGTCGGTTTGGGGTGTGTGTTGATGCAATATGGTAAAGTCATAGCGTATGCTTCAAGGCGGATCAAGAATCACGAGAAGAATTATCCGACGCATGATTTGGAGCTCATGGCGGTTGTGTTTGCATTAAAAATCTGGCGCCATTATCTTTATGGGGTCCATGTGGACATGTTCACAGACCACAAGAGTCTTCAGTATTTATTCAAGCAGAAGGAGTTGAACTTAAGGCAGCAGAGGTGGCTAAAATTGCTCAAGGACTATGACATGAATATTTTGTACCACCCAGGGAAGGCGAATGTGGTAACCGACGCTCTTAGTCGGAAATCCATAGGTAGCTTGGCATATTTGGAAGCCGGACAGAGGCTTTTGGCTCGGGAAATTCATCAGTTGGCTAGTCTGGGGGTCTGTCTTTCGACCTCAGACGAAGGGGATGTCGTGGTGCGTAATGGAGCAGAATCTTCGGTTGTAGCTGAAGTCAAGGGAAAGCAATTAAGGGATCCGGCTTTGGCACAATTGAGGGAAGCAATTTTGAATCACAAGACTTCAGCATTCTCACTCGGCAATGATGCCGGTGTCCTGCGGTGTCAAGAGAGGTTATGTGTTCTAGATGTGGATGATCTCCGGGAAAGGGTGATGGCAGAGGCTCATAATTCCAGGTACTCCGTACACCCAGGTTCTACAAAAATGTATCACGATCTCAAGAAAATTTATTGGTGGATTGGTATGAAGAGGGGTGTGGCGGACTTTGTGGCCAAGTGTTCAAATTGTCAGCAAGTGAAGGCCGAGCATCAGAGGCCCGGTGGATTGACGCAGCTTATGGAAATACCGATGTGGAAATGGGAGATGATCAATATAGACTTTGTGGTGGGGTTACCTCGCACTCCACGTAGGTTCGACTCGATTTGGGTGATAGTGGATCGGCTCACGAAGTCGGCGCATTTCTTGCCAGTCAAGTCCACTGATACTGTAGAACAATACGCTCAGTTGTATATCAAATAAATAGTCAGGCTCCATGGCAATCCAGTATCTATTATCTCGGATCGAGGGGCCCAGTTTACAGTTAACTTTTGGAAGAAATTTCAGCAAGGTTTGGGTACTCAGGTAAATCTCAGCACAACATTCCATCCAAAAACTGATGGGCAGGCAGAATGGAATATTCAGACGCTTGAAGATATGTTGCGGGCTTGTGTATTAGATTTCAAGGGTAGCTGGGATGATCACTTGCCGCTTATAGAATTTGTTTATAATAACAGTTTTCATGCTAGTATTCAGATGGCCCAATTTGAGGCATTGTACGGAAGGAGATGTAGATCTCTGATCGGATGGTTTGAGGTTGGTGAGGCAGAATTGTTAGGACCAGAACTTGTGCACCAAGCTATGGAATAAGTTAGAGTCATTCAAGAAAGGATGAAAACTACTCAGATTCATCAGAAATCCTATGCGGACGTTCGTCGTAGAGAATTGGAATTCCAAGTAGATGACTGGGTATTCTTGAAGGTGTCTCCCATGAAGGGAGTAATGCGGTTTGGGAAGAAAGGGAAATTGAGCCCAAGGTATGTCGGGCCATATAGTATTGCTCAAAGGATAGGAAATGTGGCTTATAGGCTGGAATTTCCCCCTGAAATGTCATTAGTGCACCCGGTGTTCCATGTGTCTATGTTGAAGAAAGTGGTTGGAGATCCATCAAGCATCATGCCAGTTGAGACTATTGAGGTTACTGAAGAATTATCGTATGAAGAGTTTCCCGTTGCTATTCTTGATAGACAAGTCCGTAGATTGAGGAACAAAGAAATTGCTTCAATTAAAGTGTTGTGGAGAAATCAACACGTTGAGGAAGCCACCTGGGAAGCGGAAAATGAAATGAAAAAAAAGTATCCCCATTTGTTTGAATAAGTCTAGTAGTGATCGTGCGAACTATCATCTCTAAGCAAATTATATGTTATGTTCAGTTTTGTGCAAAAGTACCCCATTTTCCCCTGATTGCTCTACTATTGTAACTTCTCAAGTTGTGCCATAATTGTGTATGCTATGATTATCTGAGTAATTTGCAACCCCTTGGGGTAAATGAAATTATGTGAAACTCATGTGATGGTTAGATGATTAATTGAAGTGTAGATTAGTAATGGTTAATTGAAGAGTAGATTGGTAATGATTAATTAAAGTGCATATGGCATGTTGAAGTAATTGAATTATATGGGACTTGTCGAGGTGACCAAATTATGTGCAAGGCTATGAAATAACTAGTTATGTGTGGAATTGGTTAAGAACATGTGTTTCGGGGGCTCTCTGGCAGGTGGATAGGCTTAATTACAGAGGAAACTCTAGCAAAATTTTCAGAAAATATCGGAGTTGGAAAAAAAATTGGGGGTTGGCATATTGTGTTTTCAAAACCAAAAGACTTCCCGATCCTCATTTGAGGATGAATGATTTTAAGTGGGGGAGGATGTAAAGACCCGTAAATTTTTTATGTCTAAAATAATGCCCGAATAGGTCCTTGTACTGTTATAACTGTAGAAATTCTTAAAACGGTCCTATTTTGAGTAAAAAGTATCCCAGAACTTGAAAAATTAAGTTTTCCAGAAATTGCACATTATGCGACGCACTATGTGATCGCATAACAGGTATGCGGACCGCATATTGGTCGCATACCTGGACGGTCTACTGTCTAAAGGGAGGACAACTATGCGACCGTATAACAGGTATGCAGACCGCATAGTGGTCGATTACCTGGACAGTCTACTGTCCAAATTGAGGACAACTATGCAGCCCGGAATGCGATCACATATTGGGTATGCGGACCGCATAGTTGTCGCATTCTTTCCCCATGGTTTTTGCGAGGGAGGTTATGCGACGCACTATGTGATCACATAATAGGTATGCGGACCGCATAGTGGTCGCATACCTGGGCAGTGTGGTTCCCATTTTTTTGCCCAGTTGAAGGCCAATTATGCGGCCAGGAATGCGGACCGCATAGCAGGAATGCAATCGCATTCCTGATCGCATTCCCGTGTCGGGGTTCCTATTTTCTAAATTTTAAACCCTACCCCTTATTTTATAAAACACCCTTTCCCTTCATTTTTAACTAATTTCTGACCCAAAAATAGAGAGAGAAGAAGGGAGTTATTGAGAGGGAAGGTTTCAACACCATCCTCTTTGGTTTTCCAAAATCGTTCAAGCCCGGAAATTAGCAAGTTATTGTTATCTTCTTCACTCAAAGAGGTAAGTCTTCACTCTAATTCCCCAATTTCCAAGATTTTTTGTAAGAATAAAACACACATAGGTTGGGTCTTGAAAATAAAAAGTGAAATAGGCCATGCATGTGGGACTAAGTTGTAGTATATGATATTAAAGAACCAATTTGGGTAATTCATGTTAAAATTTGGGTGAGGGAAGAAAAAATTACCATTTTAAAACCTTGTAGTCTACTTCACATGTTAGGTGTTTGATGGAATTCCTAAGAGCGTTACTCCATGGGTAATCTTCCTAATTATTAATCGATTTCCGCTATCTCGTTATAGATTGATTATTTCTAGAGGTGTTGGTGTACGGTATAACTTAAGGAAAAGCTTTTTGAGGTATGTATAGCTAACTTTAGTCTTCGTAGAGTCACCTTGTTGGTGTCCAAACATTCGGTATGAGTTTCTTGCTGAGTATATGTGAATTGATTGCCCAGTTTTGTTGAGGTGTGAGATTTGCATTCTCTGATTTGTCTTAGTCGATTATCGTGATAATTGAGATTGTGAAAGGTGACTTCTATGTGATTATGATTACTTTAACATGTGCAAGGTTTGTTAAATGCTTGATTATGTTGGTATGAAAGAATGATGACAAACTCAAATGTGTAAATGTATCTAAGTGATAAGGTCTATGTAACAAGTGATGGAGGGAAATTGTGAATTGATCTAATTGAACTAAATGACCATGGAAATATCGTATATGACTCATTGTCGGCAAGGTTTATTGTGGCTTAAATTCATATGGATTGTTGGTTGTAATGAATTTATATTCTTGTTGATGAAGACCTTCGTGGTAGAATAATATGGTTGATAAAGCCTATTGTGAACACATGATTTTTTTGGGTGTTATGAAATTGTATTCTTGATGATATGAAGCCCTGTGATTGAATTGTGGGATGTTATTGTTTGTTATGAAATGTGATGGTCTGGTGGGATCGGGTTGTACGCTGCAACACGAAGTAATAAGGGTGGAGAGTTAATAAGGGTGAAGTGTAATATTGTATGGTGGGATCGGGTTGCATGCCGCAACACAAAGTAATAAGGTTGGAAAGGTAATAAGGGTGAAGGGTAATACTGTACGGTGGGATCGGGTTGCACGCCGCAACACGAAGTAATAAGGGTGGAGAGGTAACAAGGGTGGAGTGTAAAATGTAAGGTGGGATCGGGTTGCACGCCGCAACAAAATGTAATAAAGCTGAAATGTGATTGTGTTGAAATTAGAATCTGTAAAGCTCTCAATTGTACTTGTTGCTATATCACTGTGCACTATGTGTCGGTTCCTTTAACTGCTTTCTATCTGTACATCTCTTGATTTTACTTTGAGTAAAGTTTGCTCATACATGCTAGTACTATTCCACAGTACTAACGTCCCTTTTGCCGGAGGCGCTACATCTTTTATATGGATGTAGGGGTCCATAGAAGGTAGCTCAGTTCGCCATTAGTGGTGCCTCCTCCTCATCTTTCAGCAAGTACTGGTGACCCCCACTTCCTCCCAGGGCCGTGTGTAATTCATGTCATCTCTTTTGAGTCTATTATGTATCGTAAGGTATAGCCGGGGCCTTGTTGCCGGCAAAGTATTGTATAAATTCCTAGTATTCGTAGAGGCTCCGTAGACATGATGTGGGTGTATATATGTATTTTGGGTAGTCACTATTCGTATTTGGAAATCGTGGTCCGTATTGGGAAGTCATGTATGTTTTGTGTATGCTTTGGGAATCAAATTGTTGAAATGCTAAAAGAGAAATGAACTTAAGTTTGTAGATCCACGCTTCTAAGTTGTTGTTTCATATGGATATGGTACATTGTATATACAGGGGAAACATGTTGGGTAGGAAAGGCAATCCTGGTCCGCTTGACCGGGTTCACCCGGTTAGGTGCCGGTCTCGTCCCTCGGGTTTGGAGTGTGACAATTATATTCCTTGCAGGGTTGTGTGCTTTTTAAAGGCACAATGGATGCTTGAGAAGGGGTGTGAATCATATCTAGCCTTTGTGAGGGATGTTAGTTCTAATAATCGTACCGTTGATTCGGTTCCGGTAGTGAAAGATTTCTCCAATGTGTTCCTAGTAGACCTACCACTCATGCCGCCCGATAGAGATATCGATTTTGTTATTGACCTGGTGCCGGAAACTCAGCCTATTTCTATTCCACCATATCGTATGGCACCAATGTAGTTGAAGGAGTTAAATGAATAACTTCAGAAGGTGCTTGATAAGGGTTTCATTCGGTCGAGTGTTTCACCTTGGGGTGCTCCAGTTCCATTTGTAAAGAAGTATTGTTATATGTGGATGTGTATTGATTATAGACAGCCGAACAAAGTTAAAGTGAAGAACATGTACCCATTTTCGCGCATTGATGGCTTGTTTGATCAGCTTCAAGGTGCTGGAGTGTTCTCAAAGATTGATTTGAGGTCAGGGTATCATCAACTGAAGATTCGGGATACGGATATCCCGAAGACTGATTTCAGGACTCGGTATGGTCAGTACAAGTTTCTAGTGATATAATTTGGGCTGATCAACACCCCAATAATATTTATGCCCCCGATGAACAGTGTATTCAGTCCGTATCTTGATTCTTTTGTCATCGTGTTCATTGACATCTTAGTGTATTCTCGCATCCAGGAGGATCATGAGCAACACTCGAGAATCGTCGTCCAGACCTTGAGGGATAAGAATTTATATACAAAATTCTCCAAATGTGAGTTTTGGCTTGATTAATGGCATTTTTGGGTCATGTGGTGTCCAGTGAGGGGATCAAGGTAGATCCGAAGAATATTAGGCATTTAAGAGTTGGCCTAGACCGTCTTCATCTATTGAGATTCGGAGTTTCCTTGGTTTGGCAGGATAATATCGCCGTTTTGTAGAGGATTTCTCATCCATTGCTACACATTTGACTAGATTGATCCAGAAGGATGCTCCTTTCATATGGTCTGACGAATGTGAGGTGAGATTTCAAAAGCTCAAGAATGCATTTACTACGACCCTAGTGTTGGTGTTGCCTATAGCTTTGGGGTCTTACACTATGTATTGTGATGCATCACGTATTGGGCTTGGCTCAGTATTGATGCAAGATGGTAGGGGGATTGCCTACGCATCTCGGTAATTGAAGGTTCATGAGAAGAATTACCATGTTCATGACTTAGAATTGGCAGCTATTGTTCATGCATTGAATATTGGAGGCACTGTCTGTACGATGCTCCATCTGAGGTTTATACCGACCATCGGAGTCTCCAGCATCTGTTCAACCAGAAGGACCTTAATTTGCGGTAGTGGAGATGGTTACAGTTGCTGAAAGACTATGATATCACCATACTATATCATCCCGGAAAGGACAATGTGGTGGTCGATGCCTTGATTAGAAAGGCTGAGAGTATGAGAAATTGGCATATTTACCAGCAGCAGAGAGGCCACTAACCACAGTTGTTCATGCTTTGGCCAATCAGTTTGTGAGACTGGATGTTTCGAAGCCTAGCCGGGTTCTTGCTTGCGTGGTTTCTTAGTCTTCTTTGTATGAGCGCATCAGAGTATGTTAGTATGACGACCTCTATTTTCTTATCCTTAAGGACACAGTACAACATGGCGATATCAGATGTAGGGCCAGATATACGTGTCCAATGTGGATGGGTTGCATGAGTTGATCCTTGAGGAGGCCCACAATTTGTAGTATTCCATTTATCGGGGTGCCGCCAAGATGTGTCAAGATTTGAGGTAGCGTTATTGGTGAAAAAGAATGAAAAAGATATAGTATGGCTCGGTGCTCGAACTGTGAGCAGGTGAAGTACGAGCATCAGAAGTCAAGTAGTTTTCTTCACAGACTTGAGACCCGAGTGAAAGTGAGAGAGTGTTACCATTGATTTATTTGTTGGGATCCCGTGGACTTTGAAGAAATTTGACGCAGTGTAGGTTATTATGGATAGACTGACCAAGTCTGTGCACTTCATTCCGGTTTTGACTACCTATTCTTCAAAGCAGCTGCTTAGAATTATATCCGTGAGATTTTTCTCCATCATAGTGTGTCGGTGTCCATTATTCCGAATGAGGCACACAGTTCACATCGTATTTTTTGAGAGCTGCGCAGCGTGAGTTAGGACACGGTTCAGTTGAGTCCAACATTTCACCCCTAGACGGATGGGCAGTCCTAGCACACTATTCAGATCTTGGAGGATATGCTACATGCATGTGTTATGGATTTCAGGGGTTCATAGGATTCATTTCTACCATTTGTAAAGTTCGCCTACAACAACAACTACCAATCGAGTATTCAAATGACTCCTTATATGAGTCCTTATATGGGAGACGATATCGTTCTCCAGTTGGTTGGTTTGAGCCGGGAGAGTCTAGGTTGTTGGGCACTGATTTGGTTCGGACGCCTTGGAGAAAGTCAAGTTGATTCAGGATCGGCTTCATATGACTCAGTCTAGACAGAAGAGTTATGCTGATCGAAGGGCTCGTGATGTAGCATTTATGGTGAGAGAGAGTGTTTTGCTTCGGGTTTCACCCATCAAGAGTGTGATGAGGTTCGGGAAGAAGGGAAAGTTGATCCCTAGATATATTGGTCCTTTCGAGATCCTTAAGAGAGTTGGCGAGGTGACGTACAGACTTGCATTGCCACTCAGCTTATCGGCAGTTCACCCGGTGTTCCATGTTTCCATGCTCCAAAAGTATTACGGTGATCCATCATATGTATTGGATTTCAACTTAGTTTGATCAAACAAGGATTTGACTTACGATGAGGAGCTGGTGGCTATCTTGGATAGACAAGACCAGAAGTTTAGGTCAAAGAACACTGCTTTAGTGAGGGTTCAATGGAGGGGTCATTCGGCCGAGGAGGTGACATGGGAGAGCGCGCACGACATGAGAAGATGTTATCCTCACCTTTTTGGTACTTCAAGTATGTTTTTATGCACATTCGAGGACGAGCATTTATTTTAAGAGGGGAGAATGTAACGACCCGACCGGTCGTTTTTTTCACTTGAGCCCTGTTTCCCCTTTTGATGCTTCACTCATGTGTATTTGTGGTTTTATGACTTGCAAGGTTGGTTAGTTTCGTTCGGGGAAGGTTTTGGGTTGATTTGGAGCCTTTGATCATTAGTTTAGAAGCTTAAGTTGGAAATGTTGACCGAAGTTTGACTTTTATGAAATGACCCCGTAACGGTGTTTTGATGACTCTGATAGGTTCATATCGTGATTTTGAACAGGGGTTCACTTTATATTTTCTTAGAGACTATACTAGCGACACGCATATAAATCTCACCGTGTGGCTTCAAGTAATTCCTATACTAGCGACACGCGTATAAATCTCACTTTATCTTGTCTTAGAGACTATGTGCCATCACGGCTACCTCATGTGGGATTTTGGGGTCGTGACAGAAAAACATACACTATTAAGAAAAATTTATTCTCCGACTGAAAAATTCTTACCGAAATAAGGCAGTCAGAATTTCTGACCACTTCGGTCGAAAATATAAATAAAATTATATTTTCATTTATTTAATAATTTATACCTCCAAATTTGGACCATTTCCGTCGATCAATTACGTGGAAAATGCCGAGAAAATATAATTCGAGGATTCCAACCGATTCGATCTTAAAAATTACAAAAATAAAATAAATGTTCTGGTCGATTTGGTCGGAAATGCTAAAAAGAAAATCAAGTTTGACTAGTCAAGAGATTTGCGACCGAATCAATCGCAAACCTCTTTTTATAAATTCCCCACCCATTTTTTCTTCTTTCTTCTCTATTTTGTCCCCCTCCTCCCTGATAAGTGTGGGTTTTAACCACTTATTAGTACATTCTTGCTTTAGTTTTAGTCCGAAACTGTTTATTTTTGTTCCCAAAACTAATGAAACTGTGTAAATTGCACGAATGTTGGAGAATTGGACCTCAACGAAGGAATCTAACTCAGGAGTGTTCCGGCTCATAAGGCAAGAAGGAGTGCATCAGGCCAAAAGTGCGGTCCGCAGAAGTAATTATGCAGCCGCAGGAGAAAGTGCGGACCGTAGAAGGAAACATGCAGCCGCAGACAAAATTGTGCGGTTGTAGAAATCCTCCACCTGCAGAACCAAGAAAAGTGCAGACCACACATGGAATTGTGCGGCCGCAGAACCCCCCGAAGGTTTCAACAAATTTTGGGCCACTATAAATAGACGGGAAACATTTTTTAGGGCAAATTTTATAGTTTTTTGTGCTGTAGCCGTTATAGTTTACTACTTTTGGTAATTTGTGACCATTTTGGGTGAAAACATATTAGTTTTAGCAATTTAATCTTGTATTATGGCATTAATTAGTTCTTCTTTGTTTTCTTCAATCTATTATTAGTAGCTAGAATATATCTAGATTTGTGACCCAACCCTAGTGTACAAAGCTTTCGGGTAATTAATCTAGTGCTTGTTTAAGATTGGATGTTTATTTTTAGCCTTTTTCATGCATTATTTCTCTAACTAATGGTTGCAAACATTGGTTCATACCTTTTGACTTGGTTCTTACTTGAGAAAGAGGGACTTAGTCTAGGAAAACTTGGCTAATAAGAAATTGAACTAGTTAATGTTTTGGCTAGCCTAATTAAAGGGTTTGAACTAGAGATAGAGAAAACCCGACTTGATCTCATATAAACTATTTGAATTGATACCCGATTGGGCTTGAGAAATCCAATCTGGGCAAAATCGCGTTGTAACCAAGAGGTATTGAGTGAGCAATTTAGAGTTGAGAGTTATAATACACCCCGACCACTAAAACAAACATGAACATAATTTACCCATTAGGCTAACACCTAGGTGAAAATTACATCCTTAGGCCTTTTACGTATTTGATAAAAATAACAAAAATAATTACTCGTTTTCAAGTCTCTTTTCTTTTATTGATCGTTTCTAGTGTCAATTTTAGAAGTAGATAACAAAACCCCATTGTTTGGAAGTGTAATTGAGCTATATCACCTACGCTCATCATGTGTACACTCTAACACCCATATTTAACTCCCTGTGTAAATCGACCCCGACTCTTATTGGGTACTATTCTTCCAATGACCGTTTCCACTCGCCACTGAATATGGATCAATTTTTGGCGCTGTTTTCGGGGAGTTTTCACGGTGTTAGCTATTTATTTGAGTGTGTTTTTGGAATATCTTCTTTCCCTTCCGTGTTACTAACTTGTTGAAGATATCATAGGTAAAAACATGGCGAACAATGAGCTCAGAAATATGCCATTGGGGGACTTGGACGGCAAGGAGGAACAACTCGTTGAGGTACCTCAAGTGCCACAACCTAATCGGCGAGGCCGGGTGCCACAAGACAACATGCCCGTACCACCCCCACCTCCACCACCTCAACCACAAGCGACACAACACCGAATATTGCCCAACGAAGTTTATGCTAGTGCAATAGTCCACCCTCGCATTAGGGATGGGAAACTTTTAAATCGCCAATGTGATGATCACTTTGCTAGAGCAATAAGGCTTTTTCACCGGTGCGCCAAGTCAAAATGCCTATAGGCAATTAAAGGGCTTTGCGGATACAAGTTGGGGGAGCAAGCAAATTAATTCTTCCAAGGATTCTTTGAGGCTAAGGCTTTTTCCCTTCTCTCTATGGGGTAAAGCTTTAGATTGGTTGGAACTTTTGCCGAATTATTCAATACACATTTGGGATGAGTTGGCGGCGAAGTTTATTGTTGAATTTTTCTCTTCCGGGCACATGGCTACTCTTCGGGATGAGATATTGGTGTTCAAGAATGAACCCTTGCATGAGATTTGGGAGAGATATCGAACAATAGTGAAAGAGTTCCCAAACAATGATATCACCGATAACATGATTCAACAAACTTTCTACCGTGGTATCAATACTACGAACCAATGTATGGTCAATCAAATGGCCGGTGGAAAATTTATGACAACGTCGTATGCGAAGGCGTGTGAAATTATTGATGAGATGGCAGAAACATCATCGGCTTGGCAATCCTGAGCTAATGTCCCACAAGGTGATCCCAACACGATACACCTCTACAAAGAGTTGCAAGATCACGAGCAAGCCATTGCCGAATTGACAACAACCATGAATCAACTAGAAAGGCCCGACTTAATCAAGTGCAAGCTACTAAGCAAGTTCATGCTATGAAGGGAGTTAATTTTTTGGTGAACAAGAAGAGGATCAAGGGTTCACATGTCACGACCCAAACTGATGGGCCGCGACGGGCACACGGTACCTTACTCAACCAAGTACCAACATAACGTATCTTTTCATATCATACTATCATAGATAACTAAGCCGGAGAGGCTGCCGTGAAATAAGTAGAATACAACACATAATACCAACTTATATATATGACATATTGGCCTATAAGACCAAAAATGGTCACCCGTACACTGAACATAGGCCGCCAGGGTTATACAATCTTTCATGTACACGACATATGTCTACAAGACTCTAAGAGTACATAAATGTCATAAAGGTCGGGACAGGGCCTTACCATACTAATCAATACATGTCCTAATCATACTGACCAAATAAGCAACTCCGGAGTAAATGGAGCACACCAACATCTTCCACTAAGCTGGTAGCCTACTTGGAGGACTCTCATCCTGTCTATCAGGACCTGCGGGCATGAAACGCAGTGTCCCCAGGCAAAAAGGGACGTCGGTACAAATAATGTACCGAGTATGTAAGGCACATAAATATGTATATAAAAGACATGGAATAAACATGGAGTAAATGACTCAACCTGTAAGTCTGGATAACTCTGTACATCATGAAATAATTATAGTGTCATGCATATGCGTATGAATGTCATGTCGTGCATAGGTACATGTTTCATAACATCATCAAGCCTCTGAGGGCATCCCATCATATCATCTCGGCCACTGTGGGAAAAATCATTAACGTATACCAGTTTATCAGGTGGTAGTGCGTATATAACGCCATAACCTTTCCCCATACCCCATATACATATAGTATACGCGTATGTAACGCCATCTGGTCATGTGTCAGTATAAATGTACAAATGAATGCAATGCATAAGAAGTAAGTCAATAAGATCTTTCGGAATGTCATAAGACCATTATGCCTTTGATTAATATCATGAAATAAACTTAATCAACTTATGTATTTTCTGAGACCCATGAACAAATTATAGAATAATAAGAAATATGGGGAATCAAGAACATAATCATCTCTAGTATTTCTATGAATAGAGTCATTTATGGAAATTGAAGCATTTACTCGTTTCTTTTGTGTCATATGGATCATGTCATAAAGAAATAAGGGATAGCCTTAACATACCTGTATGATCTCTTCCTTATTACTCAACCAAGCTCAACACAACTTCTTGCATCTACAACAAGTGAAATGATATTGTCGTTAACATATAATGGCGTACCATCATATTTGGCTAGTCGTATGACTTAAGGAAAATCGGGCAGCAACTCCCCTATTTTTAATACATCCCAAAGACCACTAAGGGTCATCAACCCAACAACAACAACTATAACCAACAATAGTAACAACAACAATATAATCCAATATGAGTTTCTCCAATTATCATAACAATTATATTGAACGGCAAGCTCATTTTTACTCATAACAAGATATAAATTGAATCCAAATCTTATTCTATAAATTAGTTTACAAGCTTCATAACATCATACTTATATGTACCATATTATTTCTAGTTTAAAACATCCACAAAATGCCTTCCAAAACAGCACCATACATCTAGCACCTTAATGTTTATCATTAATCACTTGTTTTTCATATTTTCTTCTTCAATCAACTTAATTAACACCTAGAAAAGCTTAAAAACAGCAGCCACAACATTATCAAAATATTTCTCACAATTTACAGCCACAACAGACTATATATTTAGCCACAAAATAGTCCAACAAAAAAGACAACCATATCCCATGTTCTTTCAAGTGCTATCTTATGGTTTTTCACTCAGACAACACAACCAACACAAGATTAAACTTAGGCACAATCAATAAGATGTTATACAACCTTGTACAGTAGCTAAACACGAAACTCTATCTCAACTTAGCTCACAAATTGCCCTCAATCACACCACAACATCATAGAAGCATTCTCTTGTAGTCTTTAACACCTTTGATGATGATTTGTGTTGATTTCTCTTGAGTTTGGTTCTTGGAATAATGGACCAATTCTTGGAGAGCTTGAGAGTGTTTTGGTATATGAAATCTCTGGATATTGAAAAAAATGTAATGGGTAAAGACAACTTATAAGCCCACCGCCTCAATTCTCCAAGCAGGTGGGTAAGTTGCCTGCTTGGCAGCTTGAGCAGTACAACTTCGGACACTTGTATCTCTCTACTCCGATATCGTATTGACAAACGATTTTCAGAGTTAGAAAATAGAAAAATGGATATTTAATTCCATATAAATATGTCGTTGTAACTCTCAATATATTTGGAGAAAACTGCGTCGCAACTTGGCCTATAAATCCGCCGGTTTCTCCGAAGTGCGGCAACATGACTTGGCGATCCTACTTTAAAAATCATATTTCTCTACCCCAATGTCGTATGAATAAATGGATTGGAATGTTGGAAACTATGTTCCAATACCTTAATTTTGGTATGAGATATGTCCCAAAATGACATCATAAAGCTTACGAATTTAATTTCTCAAAATGGCTCTTTAGAAGGAAAATCTTAACTCGATTTTTCCGTAAGTTAAATCCAATTTTTTTCAAACTTCATATTTTATATCCAAACATTATATATAGTCATATTATGAATTTACACTCATTCAAATCAAGTCTCATATTCGTTATACATCACCTTAGGACGCACATGGTGTAACACCACAAATGCAAACCCGAGTGGAGAATTATGTGCAAGATGATGGTGGTTTTGATCAAGACGATTATTATCATGGGAGAAAGAAGAGTAATTTCAATATGTGAACGATTTTCAAGGGAAAATAAAAAACTTCCAAGGCTCAAATCAACAACAATGGCGACCACAAAATAGCCAAGGCAATTGGAGTTCTAACAATCAAGAAAATTGGCATAATAACAACAATCGAGGAAATTAGAGCGGAAAGACCAAGGAAATTGGGAGTCAAAAATCAAGGTGGTTGTGGAAACAACCAAGGAAACCCGGGGTTGGGTTTTCAAAGGCCTCAATGAATCAATAATCTAGCAACCCACCTCCTTATCCTTCCCATGGTTCAAGTTCTTCAAACAATAAGATGGGTCGTACTGAGAACATGTTTAAGAAAATGATGGAAAAGAATGCCGATTTGGATGCCCAACTTACCTCACACAACACATCAATCCGTAATCTAAAAGTTCAAATGGGTCAAATGTCTCAAGCTCTAAATTCTCGTCCTAAGGTTGCACTACCAAGTGACACGATAGTGAACCCAAAGGGTGGTAACAATATGGGACCTGCTACAGCGGTTATCACAAGAAGTGGAAGAGGCAGGAATGCACCCACCTCAAGTGAAAGGTGACTTGTAAACGATTACCAAGTGGTACAAGAAGAAGAGATCCCAAACAACGTTATTCAAGAAAATGACGAGGTTTGTATTGATTGTTGAAGAGACTCAAGAGGAGGTGAACCAGTCTAGTAAACACATAATTTACATGCCAGAATTGGTAGTGCAAAAGACTAGGGCACCATTGCCTAAGTATCCACCTTATCACCCTCAAAGACTTGCCAAGAAAAATGGTGAGAATCAATTCAAGAAGTTCATTCAAATAATGAAGAGTCTTCAATAAATGTGCCATTGGTGGAAGCTTTGGAACAAATGTCTGGTTATGCAAATTTTATGAAAGACCTTGCTACCAAGAAGCGGTCAATAAATTTTGAAACTATCAAAGTCATTCATCAAGTGAGTGTAGTTTTTCATTCCATGGATTCTAAGTTGGAGGATCCCGGTGCTTTCATGATTCCTTATACAATTTGGAGTGGCGAGTTTGCTAAAGCTCTTTGTTATCTTAGGGAAAGTATCATTTTGATGCCTTATTCGGTTTTCAAAACTTTGGGAATTGGGAAACCAGGACCCACTTCTATGAGGTTGCAAATGGACGATCGTACCATTAAGAGGCCGTTGGGTGTGATTGAAGATGTTTTGGTCAGGGTTGATAAGTTCATTCTTTCGGCGGACTTTGTTATTCTAGATTGTGAAGTTGATTATGAAGTGCCTATAATTCTTGGGAGGCCTTTCCTTGCTACATGTAAGGCTCTTTGTGATGTGGAAGCCGGAGAATCCACTTCTCGGGTTGGTGATGAACAAGTGGTATTCCATGTGTGTAAGTTTATGCGGAAATCAAATAGCAATTAGGTGTGTTCTTTTGTGGATTTGGTAACTAATGTTATTGTTGATGATACAAGTGATACAATCAATGTTGGTGATATGTTGGAAGCCGTTTTGCTCAATTTTTATAATGACGAGATGGATGGTTTCATGGAATGTGTGAGCTCTTTGCAAGGAATGGGATCGTACAACTATGCACCCTGAAAATGATCTTCGGACCTTGAGAATGGGAAGAATCCTCCTACAAAGCCTTCAATTGAGGAGCCACCTACTTTGGAGTTGAAGCTATTGCCTCCATACCTTCGGGTATGCATTTCTTGGCTCTTGTTCTACTTTACCAGTTATTCTTTCCTCTTGTTTGGCTAACGTGCAGGTTGATTCTACATTGGCGGTGTTCTAAAAGAGGAAGAAGGCTATTGGGTGGACTTTGGTGGATATTCGAGGTATAAGCCCCGCCTTTTGCATGAATCAGATCAAGTTTGAGGATGGTGCTAAACCGTCCATTAAACATCAAAGAAGAGTCAATGAGGCTATGCAAGAAGTTTCCAAGAAGAAGATTATCAAGTGGTTGGATGTCGGGGTTGTCTACCCCATCTGATAGTTCATGGACATCTCCGGTTCAATGTGTCCCAAAGAAGGGGGCATGACGGTGGTTACCAATGATAAGAATGAGTTGATTCGTACAAGAACAGTGACCGGTTGGAGGGTTTGTATAGATTATCACAAACTCAACAAAGTTACAAGGAAGGATCACTTTCCACTTCCTTTCTTAGATCAAATGCTAGATACATTGACTGGCCGTGCTTTCTATTGTTTTCTTAAAGGGTACTCGGGCTACAACCAAATTTTTATTGCCCAGGAAGATCAAGAGAAAACAACCTTTACATGTCCTATGGTACTTTTTCTTTCAAGAAGATGCGATTTGGTTTGTGCAATGCACCGACGACTTCTCATCGGTGTATGATGGCTACTTTTACGGACATGATGGAAGACTACCCTGATGATTGTCTTGCAAATTTGGACAAAGTGTTGGTTAGATGTGAAGAGACCAACTTGGTGCTCAACTGGGAGAAATGTCATTTCATGGTTGAGGAAGGTATTGTCCTTGGCCAGTTTCTATCGACGTTTTTATCAAAGATTTCTCTAAAGTGGTGAACCCATTGGGTAAGCTCTTTGAGAAGGATGCCAAGTTCCATTTCAATGATGATTGTATGAGGGATTTTGAACTATTAAAGCTCAAGTTGAAAACTACTCCTATCATTACCGCTCCAAATTGGATTTTCCTTTTGAACTCATGTGTGATGCAACTGACCTAGAAGTTGGGGCTGTTTTTGGGGAAACGTATTAACAATTATTTTTCATCCGGTTTACTATGATAGTAAGACCATGAATAGTGCCCAAGCCAATTATGCCGTTAAAAAAAAAGAGCTCCTTCTATTTTGTTTGCAATTGAGAAGTTCGCCCGTACTTGATGGGTGCCAAAGTTATTTTCCACACGGATCATGTGGCGCTTCGCTATCTTATGAGCAAAAAGGGTTCTAAATCCCATTTGATGAGATGGGTACTCTTGTTAAAATAATTTGATAGTGATATTTGAGATAGGAAAGGTAGTGAAAACCAAGTGGCGGACCACTTGTCTCTTTTGGAGGAGATGGGGAGGCCACATGATGGCCTTGAAATCAATGACTCCTTCCTCGATGAGCAACCTTTGGCAATTTCAATGAAAGAGGTGTCGTTGTTTGCAAACTTGTCAAATTTTCTTGTGAGGAATCATTTTGGATGAGTTCTCTTCAAACAAAAGGAAGAAGCTCAAGAGAGATTGTCAAGACTATTATTACGATGAACCATACCTTTCTGGATTTGTACGGATGGGGTGATTAGAAGGTGCGTACCGGACGAAGAGCAAGGTGATATTCTTAGTGCTTTTCATTTTTCACCATATGGTGGAGAAAGAACGATGGCCAAGGTTCTTAGTTGTGTTTTCTATTGGCCTACTCTTTACAAGGATGCAAGTGACTTAGTGAAAAGATGTGATGAATGTCAAAGGGCCGGTAGAATTTCAAAGAAAACTGAGATGCCTCTCACAATCATCTTGGAGATTGATATCTTCGATGTTTGGGGCATTGACTTTATGGGCCTTTTGCGAGTTCTTGTGGAAACACTTACTTATTGTTCGCGGTGGTTTATGTGTCCAAATGTGTTGAGGCATTCGCGTTACCCAACAATGAGGCGAGAAGTGTATTGGCTTTCTTGAAAAAGAATATTCTTAAAATATTTGGCACTCCACGTCCAATCATAAGCGATGAGGGGGTCACACTTCTGCAACAAGCCTTTTGACACTTTACTTAACAAGTATGGTGTTACTCACAAGATCACGACTCCCTATCATCCACAAGCTAGTAGGCAAGTGGAAGTCTCCAACTAGGAGATAAAGAGTATCTTGTCTAAAATGGTGAATGCTAATTGGATGTATTGGTCCAAGAAGCTTGATGATGCGTTATGGGCTTATCAGACGGCTTACAAAACATCTATCGGGATGTCTCTATACCAGTTAGTGTTCGGGAAAGCTTGTAATATTCTGATGAAACTAGAGCACAAGGCAGTGTGGGCTTTAAAAAAATTAAATCTTGCTTGGGATGTAAC
The DNA here is from genome assembly GCA_005239525.1 of Nicotiana knightiana. Classification (NCBI taxonomy): domain Eukaryota; kingdom Viridiplantae; phylum Streptophyta; class Magnoliopsida; order Solanales; family Solanaceae; genus Nicotiana; species Nicotiana knightiana. The sequence goes on along the minus strand of ML371315.1, from coordinate 11,671 downwards.
CTCTAACTTACGGGTTGCACACTTGAATGAATTAGATGAGTTCCGATACCTTGCATATGAAAGTTCATCATACAAAAAAAAGATGAAATATATTCATGACAAATACATTTGGAACAAATTGTTCAAAGTGGGTGATCTTGTTTTGTTGTTTAATTCAAGATTGAGGATGTTTCCCAGGAAGCTAAATTCCAAGTGGAGTGGTTCGTTTGAAATTGTTGGTGTGACACCTTTCGGTGCATTAGATTTGAAAAACAATAACAATGAAGTGTTCCGAGTAAATGGTCACCGGGTGAAGCACTACTTGGGAAAGGTTGGAGATAGCCATGTGGTGGCGGTCATTTACTTCACTTGAAGATGCTTTGACATTGCAGCGTGCCGCGACGTTAAATCAGGCGCTTCTTGGGAGGCAACCAAAGTTCTTTTCCTTTCTCTTATGTAGTGAGGTGTTATTTGTTGTTCTTTTGATTTAAAGTGTGCTATAGGTTAGAGTGTTACATGCAAGAAGGGTGGACATAAAAATGGCTAAGTGTTGAAGGAAATGCGGACCACACATTCTAATTATGCGGCCGCAGAATTAAGTGTGCCACAACAGATGAGCTTGTGCGGCCGCACATTTTACATGCGGACCGCACTTCTAGAAGCTCGACAAAGTGTTAAATTGCAATCTCTCTGAAGTTTGAGGCTATCAGTGCGGGGCTATTCTGTGGCCACAAGAGGAATTGTACGACCACACTCAAAATTGTGCGAACCACAGAAATGATCCCCAGGTGAAGGAGTGAAAACCACACTTGGATTTGTGCGGCCGCACTCGGTCTTTTCCCCTCTCATTCACTCTAAGTATAACTAGGAATTTTGGCCTCATTTTACACTTTTTACTCTTTTGAGATTCAATGTTGCTTTAGAGCTTATCTGAGGACCTTTTCATTGTCAAACATACACACCCATCTGCACTCATAGGATCTTCGCTTCATGTTAATCTTTTATGTGATTTTGATTTTTGCATTTTTTGCTTCTCTTTAGGCCATATGTTATTTAGTTCATCCATGTGTCTATGTGGGGTAGAACGGTGTTGGGTAGTTGTTAATACATGTTAGAATGGGTTGGGTTAGTTAAATTTATGTGTATACCATGTTGCCATACAAATTTGAACATGTATTTTCAAAATCTAAGTAAAAACATAGATTGCTCGTTAACTTTTTGAAATTTGCGGTCGCACTTATAATTGTGCGGTCTGCAATTGGTTGATTTTGGTAATTGGCAGCAGACATATGCTTCTGCAATCGTACTTTAATTATGCGGACCCGTATAGTTTTGAAAGTGGCCGCACTTAGGTCCGCACTGTCTATCATAGATTTGTCACTTGAGAAAAGAGATATGCGGACCGCACTTAAAATTTTGCAGATTGTAGATGAATTTTGCGGCCGCACTTTATCATCGCATTGTGTTCAGAGAGGAGGCATCTGAGCCTCTGAACAAACTTGTCACAAGTGCGGCCGCATATGAAAATGTTCAGTCCGCACTCCCATTCTATGGCCGCACATTAGAAAGGTATGAATTGCATATCCCATATTCTGCATGTATGACATTCTGATGAAATCCTCTGTGTCCACACTATTCTCCCTTTCTTACAGAAGTTCTAACTATGTTGAATGATGACGTGCAACTAACAATCCTCTTTGTTTTGATACAAACAATGGTTCGATCACGAGGCTGCGACGAGACTGCCAAAGGTAGAGGAGATTCTTCTAGGGTTCCAGGCCGAGGTGACTTGTCCCTTAGTGTGCCCAAAACTATTTGGAAGAAGACCACAAGGGACAGATGGAAGGGTGCAGACCTCTCGAGTCTAGTTCTTATGCCCCATCTAGGGAGGCTTCCGAGGGCAATTCTGTGTTTATTCTGGAGGAGCAGGAAACTTCACAGTCCAGGCCACATGGGCGATCTGATCCCCTGGATATGGCTTCATCATCTCAAAACACTTCTAAGAGTTCGAAAAGTGCTAGCCAGGCCTCCGAGCTAGAAGCTGCTCCACAGTCCAATGCGCAGGATGTTTAGGACATTCCAGATGATGGTAAAGGGGGATAGAGTACATCCCATGGGAAGAAAAATTTGTGAGTTTGGCTACTTTGAATGGTTTCAAGATGTGGTGGCCGGTGAGATCTTGACACATGAGAGGAAGTTTCTGTTGTGGGATTTAGATGGATACAACCCTGCAATGTTGAGGCAATTTAGATCGAGAAAAGGGATGGATGTTGTTTACTGAGAAAGTAGTGGATGTTAAGGAGCACCTTATCTGCGAGTTATCTTCCAACATTTCACACATTCGCAATGGGATAAAGGTGACCAAATTACGCAACCTTAAGGTGAAGTTTGATCAGCACACGTTGAACGCGTACTTGGGTTTTGAGGAATTGGAGCCAAAGAAGTACGTAGAGAAGTTGGCCTTGAATTAAGAGGCCCAGCGTGGCTTGATGAGATCTTAGCATTGGGACCACCTCCACCATGGATCACTGCTGGGGTATCCATTCTACAGAGTACATTGATCTTTGAGGCAAAAGGTTGGCAGACCTTTGTATGCAGCAAGCTTGATCCATGCTTGAATGAAAACAACTTGCCTGTTGCACATACAGTTCTAGTGTCTTCTATAATGGCTTGGTACCCAACAAATGTGGGTGCCCTGATGTCGGCCAACATCACATCGGTAGCGCAACAAAATAACACGGCTTACCCCTACCCAGTACTATCACATAGTACCTTACTGATGCAATGGTAGAGCCAAAGCCATTTGATACAATAGTGAAGCCGAAGAAGTCGTTTAAGTGGTACTCCTTGCAGGATCCGGCCAACCCGAGGAAGAGCGCTCAACCTTCTACTACTACAAGCCAGTCTGATGATCCGATAGTGGTAGTTTCTGACATAGCTGATATTCCATCTACATCAGCTGAGCCCTCTAACAGTGCAACAGCTATGCCTCTGCCACCATCTTCATCTCCTACCACAGCTCCTAGGGCAGTCCCTACTCCAGTGCCGAGACCGGTGTCCATGTTTACAGGACCATTTTCTACTTTGTGAGTCTCCCAGACATTGGTGAGTCTCAACAACTGGATACAAGTAGGTACTTCTAAGATGTCTGATATATCTAGTACTGTTTCAAGGCTGTCAGCCACACAGACACCGCAAGATTCTATTGAGCTTGATGAAAAGCTATGCAAGATTCTGGACAACCAGAAGTTGATCATGGACACTCTGGTACACCATGGTTCAATTATTGAGGACTTGACCAAAGAAGTGAAGAAGATGAGAAAGTCCCAAGCCATCAAAAAGTCAGTGGATAATCTTAGGAAAGAGGTGACCCGGCTAGCGACAATTGGGGATTTACCGTTTGATATGCTGCTTGACCCAGACCAGTCCGCCCTAGCTCCATCTTCACAGTTTTCACTTGTTGGATAGTCTAAGGAGCCATGCCTTACTGCTGACATTGCTGACGCAGTGCGTGCGATGTTTGCCACTCCCGCCACTCTCAGATATGATGATGATGATATACAGTTGACTGAGCCAATATGAGTTGATGCTGCTGGGGACACTGAGATGTCCAAGGATGCTTGGGGAGTTTCTCCGCCCTCTTTCCTTTTGCTCTTATTTTGTCAAGAATTGGGGATAATGCTTACTTTTATTCGGGGAGGGGGAGGGGTGGATTTTATTTGATACATTTTGATATATTTGGATTGTAATAATTGGATAATTTTGTGTCGTTTTGGTTTATTTATCTTTAGTTATTTATTGCTTTCATTATATTCTTCAATTGTTTACTTGATTTTTGTTTTTTTAGTAGCTTCTTTTTATGTCAGTAGTTTTCATGTTTTTTGTATTAGTATAGATAATAAGCCTTTAGTTTTCTTAATGTCACGGTTCTTTCCAAAGGTGCTCTTTTGTGTGAACCGCATGACTCTTCCCGAGGATGATGGTGTAACAACCTTCTTAAAGGAATGAGTCCATATTCTTTTTAGGTAATAATAATAGTAGTAGTAATGATAAAATCCCTAATCAACTCATTCTATAAAAAGATGGCACCAACACACTTAACTGCATACTTATGGTTCGAAACAAGGTTTTTGAAAGAAAATAACTATAGTTAGTGTTGAGACTCTTGAGTTGACGTTGATAATCATTGAGTGGTTAATTGGACCATAGTGATCTTCAAATTTATTGTGATTGTCGTAGGCTCTAGACTCTATCCTCTTTTTACGGTCTAGTTGCATGAGGGGTGAGCTAATTTTTTGTTTCTAGTTCAAGTATATGTGTGAATGGTCTAGAACTGCCCCGAATGTGTTTCAAGGAGAAATCCTAAGTTTGCTTCGTTTAGAATATGATTGTAGGCTTTCTTTGATCCGTTTGAGATTTCTATTGCCAACCAATGCTTGTTATCCCTAGAAATCCCCTTTGAGACTTTAGCCTTTCTTACTTGGTAACCATTCTACAAGCCTTTACCCGTTTTGTTGTAATTCTCTCTTGGCACCCAGATCTTCCTTAATACTCTTATGAAATAAGTGGCTTAAGGCAGAACTTTGGGGGAGAGTTGAGGAATTTGAAATAGGTATCAAGGCACCAAAAAGAGAAAAGAAATCGCTAAGAAAAAGTAAGCCTATTTATTTCGGGCTTTAAAACCAGTAGTTCTAGCGGTCGACTCGCTTCTCCCTTCCACTCGAACCATAACCGGAACTGGAACCTTTCACCCTCTGTCAGTCCATTGCATCAAGAGTATTGAGATTGATTGGGCCCTAGGACCCTTTTAGGAAAGCGACGGAAGAAAAGTAAGGATTGCTNCGCTTCGATCGGACTCTGACAGCTTAGGGAAGAATGATGGGTCGCTAACGAGGCCCCTAAATGACCGCTCAGAAGGCCTACCTATTTTTTTTCCCAATCTGTCACTTGCTCGTCCCTCTCTCAATTAGCTAAACTATCCATTTCATCATCAGGGATGGGGAAAATATGGTTATAGGAGGTTCCTGAATAAAATTCCTCTAGGCGGCCGTAATATTTTGTTACGTTCTACCGCTGTTACGCCAGAATAAAAGGTTCCACACGAGCTCCCGTTCTGCGGCGTGGTGGCACGTCCGATTGAATCTGCTTTTTCCTGGATGCTATGAAAAGAGAAGGCAAGAAAAGAAAAGAACAAAAATAAAATGCCACAAAGAGGATAAAAAAGAAGGCTGATGAAATAAAAAAGAGGCGACTGTCTCTAGTATGATCATCAAGGGAGAAAAATAATGAAATAAACAAAAAAGAGTGATGTAAAGTCTCTCTAGACCCCCAAAAAAAGGAAATGCCTCTAAGAGTTGGTAAATGTGAGCCAAGAAATGCTAATGTGGAGTGCTTAAGGAGGGCGTAACCACTTATCCCATATGGTATCTTACCCCAATCCAAAAGCCTTCATTACAACCCGAAAGAAGTCCTACTTAATTTTGGACCGAGTAAGCTTACATTAGTGGTGATCTACATGATAGAAAAGCCTATGGTACTTAAAACCTTACTTGTGACATTCTTTTGTGAGAGAAGAGTGAACCTTTCATTGATCTAAAAATTGAATGTTAATTCTTGATGTGAGCTTGGCAAATGGAAGGTAGAAGAGGAAGAGTTTGGAGTCCACCATGATCTACATGATAGAGCAAGAGTCCTTGATGAGTAAAGTCAATTCTTGAAGCACAAATGTCATATTAGAACTATATGTGCATGTGATTTGTCACCTTGTTGAAAATGCGAGTATTGTGGGTAATTGTTGGTCCCAACTGAGTATGAATGACTTATAATTGACTTTTTGAAATGGCCTTTCACTTTGAGGAGTTGAAAACTAATCTATTTGCTTTAGGACAAGAAAAGACTTAAGTTTATGGGAGTTGATAAGTGTGAATTTTTAACCACTTATTAGTACCTTCTTGCTTTAGCTGGGACGTGTTGATTTTTGTTCCCTAAATTAATGAATTGTGCAAATTGCAGGAATGTTGTGGAATTGGATCTCAACTAAGAAATCTAACTCAAAAAGGAGTATTCCGGTTCATAAGGCAAGAAGGAGTGCAGCAGACCAAAAATGCAGTCTGCGGAAGTAATTTTGCTGCCGCAGGAGAAAGTGTGGGCCACAGAATTACCTTTGCGGCCGCATATCTAGTGCTAAAGCTCAGAGGGTGATTGGAAAAGTGTGTACCACACACAATTATTGCGGCTGCAAAACATGTTCACACTGACAAGAATTCAAAAGTTTAGAGAGTGTGTAAAACGACCAAGAGTGAAGCCTTGCCAAGACTGCAGCCGCACAAGCTGAAGTGCAGCCGTAGACCAAATTGTGCGGCTACAGAAATCCTCCACCTGCAGAACCAAAAAAAGTGCGGACCGCACATGGAATCGTGCCATTGCAGAACCTCCCCAAGGGCATTTTTGTCAGCTTTGGGCCACTACAAATAGACGAGAAATGCTTTTTAGGGAAAGTTTTATAGTTGTTTATGTTGTAGCCATTATAGTTTACTATTTTTGGTAATTTGTGACCATTTTGGGTGAAAACACATTAATTTTATTAATTTAATCTTGTATTATGGCTTTAATTAGTTCTTCTTCTTCTTCTTCTTCTTCTTCTTTATTTTCTTTAATTTCTATAATGAATAGCTAGATTTTCTCTAGGGCTATGACCCAACCCTAGTGTGTAAACCTTATGGTAATTAATCTAATACTTGTTTATGATTGAATGTTTATTATTTAGCCTTGTTCTTGCGTTATTTCTAGAATTAATGGTTTCAAACATTGATTCTTGCCTTTTTGACTTGGTTCTTACTTGAGAAAGAGAGACTTAGTCTAGGAAAATTTGGCTAATAAAAAATTGGGCTAGTTAAGATTTTGGCTAGCCTAATTAAAGAGTTTTAATTGGAGATAGGAAAAACCCGACTTGTGCTCATATCAACTATTTGAATTGATACCCAATTGGGCTTGAGAAAGCCAATTTGCGCAAAATCACTCTATAACCGAGAGGTATTGAGTGGGTAATTTTGAGTTGAGACTTATAATACACCCCGACCACTAAAATAAGTAACATAATTTACCCATTAGGCTAACACCTAAGTGAAAGTTACATCCCTAGGCCTTTTGCCTATTTGATTAAAACAACAAAAATAATTACTCATTTTCTAATCTCTTTTCCTTAGTTGATCATTGCTATTGTCAATTTTAGAAGTAGATAACAAAACTCTGTTGTTTGGAAGTGTAATTGAGCTATTTCACCTACGCTCATCAAGTGTACACCCTAACACTAATACTTAACTTCTTGTGTAAATTGACCCCGACTCTTGTTGGGTACTATTCTTCCAACGACCGTTTCCACTCATTATTGAGTGTGGATTGAGCGTGGATCACTCCCCTCTCCTTTTCTGCCCCCACCCGACCTATTTCTTCTCTCTACAAGGTAATTCACACAAATTCGCTCTCTCCCACTCTCATTCTCTCTCTCCCACGTCCAGCACCCCGTTCCCTATAATATTATTTCCCCCAATTTGTTTAACTCATTTTTGGTGTAGTGAATCCGATTGCTTTTCTCCCGTATGGTGGTGGTCCGACAATGTCTTTGATGCCGTGAATTCGGCGGCTTTCATATAAATTTTTCGCAACCACGTGTTTTTCGACTGACCTTTTTGGGTCGAAAATCCGTCAGAAGACCTCAATTTCCGACCGCTTTTGACCAATTTGACGATCAAAAGTCCTTTTTATGGTAGTGATAGCATACTCCATCACTTGCTCTGGTTGGACGCTTATGATTGTATGTTTTCGTCTCGCTTTTCTTTCTTTTTAAGTTTTGTTTATCTTCCGAGTTAGTTTATAGATTTTTGCTTTGATTTTTTAAAGTTTGGTTAGTTTTTTTTGATGAAGCAGTTTTAATTAATTTTTCTTAGAAATAACTATGATTAAGTTTTAGTCAGCTGCTGATTCTGATTATCATTTTAATATGACGCAATTCTATATACATTTTTACTTTATTATATATTTGTTAAGTTTTTTTATAATTTAATATTTAGATTTGTTACATTAATTTATAAAATCAAAGATCCCGATGATTACATCCAGTGCCTTAACGCTATGTTTCACCTCGCGTTCTCATCTTTTTAAAATACGTACTTCATAATTTAATCTTAAAAAAGAATCAGTAAACTTGAAACGTCTCCAAATCAATGCACATAGTTTTAGTCTTATGATACAGTACGTTATCATAAAGGTTAAATTTCTTTAAAAATTGTATAAATATTATTTTAAAATATTGTGTCTAAATTATAAAATAAAAATTTATATTCCTAAAAATAATAAATATTGTCCTATAGCTTAACCCAATAAAACAAAAAATTGCCCCATAGACCGTCAATATATTCAATTAAAAAGTTGTTTCAGTTTTATAAGTTCATCGTGTTAAAAAATTGTCACGATCCAAATCAGAGGGCCACGGCACCCGGTGCCTACTCAACCGAGCACCACGTACCTTATATTTTTTTTCTATTAGACTTGTCACAGGCCATGATAGGCCACATCTATATATATAATTAACAATATTAGAACTTAACTCACATAACTAATTCAAAAAAATTTATATAGATACAGGGGCCGACAAGACCATTGACATGTCATACCTAAAGCTATACACATGACACTATCTGCAAAACCTCTAAGAAAATATAACCATAACATATAAGTCGGGGCTGGGTCCCCGACATCATCATAAAACAAAGTAACAAATATAGAAAGTGACTCGGCAATACTCCAGGAAGATGTGGAGCTCACCAACCAAAAGCTGATATCTGGAGGCAACCTACAGTGGATGGTCCTCACCTCGCCTACCTACACTTGCGTGGCATGAAACACAATTTCTCAAAAAAAGGGGCGTCAGTACGAAGAATGTACCGAGTATGTAAGGCAATAATGGAACATAAAAATAACAAGATACTATCTCGGGGAGAGATAAAAGTCAACTTATAACTTTTGACTTGCCGCTGAGGGCCGATATAGAATAAAACCCATCTCGTATATATAAATAAAACTACAATACAATAGTTCTAGCTACCTCATTTTCGTGACATTGACTGCCCAACTTATCAGTGGTAACTGTCCGATCGGTCGTAGCTCGGTGGTAAATAATAATACATAATTGTCCAAACGATGGTAACTGCCCGACCGGCCATAGATCGGTGGTAGATGTATAACTGCCCAACCGACCGTAGCTCGGTAATAAATGCATGACTGCCCGACCGGCCGTAGCACGATGGTAAATGAATATGCATGACTGTCATACTTCGTTAGGAAATACAGTTGTAAATTAGGCTACTGACTCCAAAAATAACCAAATGAAATGAAAATCATTTTTAGTGGAAGCCTTCTGCTCGGAGTAATATCCATGAAATGAAAATTGTATCTATAGAAACACTCCAAAAATGAAGCATCAAATCTGTGTAATTAGTACTCAACCAAACTGACTTACAATTTCCTCTCACCCACTCAGTCAAGTAAGCTGCAAATAAGTATGAATATGGTCAGAGCATCTTAATATCTTATTACATCAAATCTGTCTCCGTCCTCTTCTTGCTTTCTCTATATCATTAAAGTTATTAAAAATTAATGATTAAATTGGAACAATATCGTTTCCAGAACACGTAGAGGGGCTAGAATGTGATCTTAACAAATCTCAGAAAAGTCATGAATACAGGATGCCAACTATTACACGTAATTAATGTTCTCAAATTAATATGCATGATCGTAGGGGAACGAATAACATAGACATCCTTGACTACTAAGAGTAGAACCACTTATGGAATATCATTACGTTTACGTATCGTTACGTGGATCATGTCAAAAGAAAAAAAAGATAACCTTAACATATCTGGAGTGAGAAAAAATCCGTATGATATTATTGGGAAAGGTTACGCCGTACTCCTTAGAACGACAAAATTTTACGATGCTAAGGTTCTAATAATTCTTGTTGGAATCGTTTGGTTGCAAGAAGTCTTGTTGAAACTAGAACGAATTGCTAACGTTCTGTAGCGTCTTTGTATCCAAATATGAGAACTGAAGTGTTTTTGTATATAACACACTAGTTTTACAAGTCTTAGTATTCAAAATGAGAAATGAAGTGTCTTGCACTTAATACCTTATTTTGCCACCTAACCAATAATGACTAAGAGTCATTTGTTTGGTTTAGTGGCTTGCTGCCACGTGGGATGGGTGGAGATTTTAATCTTATCCAATAATTAATTAATTAATTAGGTAATATTTTCTTATCCGATAATTAACCAATTATCCACATAATTAAGAATTGTCTTAAATTACTTAAAATTTTACTTATTTTTAATACACTTTATACATCCTACTATCATGGTCATATACCTTGTATAGTACTAGTCCATAAATATCGGGTATTATCACTCGACCTGTATTTTATCCCAATATGTCAAACTTGGAAGAAAATTTATTTTCTTTGAATTGTTTCCCCTCTCACCTTCACGAATTTACTCATCACTTATTTGAAATAGCATAATGCTTATAATCTTAAAATAGTCTCATTCCCGATTCTATGTCGATTAACTTACGATGAGACTTTAACGTACAAAATGCGGGATGTAACAACAATTTAATTTATAATAAATAATGAAACCTCTGAAACAGAAGAAGAAACAAAAATTAGCAGAAACAGAATGTCGAAATAATGAAGTTGAATATGAAATACAATTTTGGAATAAAATTGAGCCCACTGAATGCACAGTGTGTCCTTAAGAAAATTATTCCCCGCAAGTACCCAAGGTGGCGGAATATTATACTTTCAGGATAGAACGATTTAACTCACTAGAGTGTTGGTGCCAAAAACGCCGGGGAAATAGAGAACCACTCAAAGGCTGTAAACCACACTGGAATTTTAATTGTGCAGAAGAAGGAGAAGAAGCTCGAAAATTTTTTGTAAGGAAAGATTCCGGGATCAAGGAATATTTATAGCCATTTTCTAGCACTGTTTCTGAAAAGGTTTGCAACCTTTCAGAAATAGCCATGGTTGTTGGAACAGGTGGGAACGTTTCCCATTTGAAATATTCCGGGAAAAAGGATCTAAAATAATTCGGGAAAGAAATGGATCGGGTCGCGGGTCCTGGATTATTCCCGGTTGAATTTTCGTTAATTAATTAATTAATTCATTGAAAGAAATTTTATCCATAAATATTAATCAATCAATCGATCTTTGACCAAATTCGATCCGAAGTCGAAGCCGAGCCGAGCCGAGCGAGCGACGACAACGACGACGGGGCGATGCTTACTTTTTTCCCAACCTGTTTAACACCAAAGGAAGTGTATTCTCAATATAAATAATCACGTTCAACTATGTCGAATAAAAGACTAAACGGGCGTTGCAAATATAATCCGGGGTATTATGCCCAGAGTCGATCCCACAGGGAATTAACGTATCAATCAAGTCTTTAGAATACGCAACTTTTACTCAATCAATTCTCTCAAGACTTTTTGAATATAAATTGGTGATGTTTTACTAGTTCTACTGACAATAATAATAACTAACAATTACTAACAATGTGTGTAAACAATTATGATAAATGTCTAAGGCTATGGTTTCCCCCGTTGGTGAACTTACTTCTCGAATATTTCATATAACTTGATT
>ML371314.1:7983-29495 GCA_005239525.1 Nicotiana knightiana | reverse complement strand
TTGAAATGAAAATAAGGCCATTTGTTAAATACCCCAAATAAATTAATTAAAATACTTTGTAAACTAATTACTAATTATAAAAATGAATTTTATGCATGGAAATATTTTTTAAAAATGGTTATTTAGTATTTTAAAATACAAAAGACTAATTTCTAGTAAAGATAATGCAAAAATTGTATGTGTGGGCTATAATTTCAAAGTTATTGCAATTGTAGCCAAAAGGTGTCGGCTTGACTATTTATGAAATAATTTAGACTTAATAAGACCATAAATAGTAATATTAAATCAAGAAATTTTTTAAAATCATATGTGATGCAATTTTATGATTATTTATTAGAAATAACAATACTGGGCAAATTAATAAAAATATGAAAAATTATGGAAAATACTAATTAATGCTAATGCATGATTTTGAAGACTTATATGCAGTAAAAATTGGGTATCAACAGCTGCCCCTCTTTACATAGAAATGATGAAAGAGTTATCGGGTAAAGATATGATAGCCAATTTTGACCGAGCGAAACGGTTTAAGAGATTCCCAGCCACACTCTGGCTTCTGAGCTGCCTACATATCCCTGATTTTTTAGGAATCAGGCCGTGTGTAGTTCTGGATTCATCTGTGACATATATCGATGAATTCATCACAAGAATGGACACAATGTTTCGGGATAGGCGAAGTATGTGTTATGATGAGAGGCCAGGTTTTGAGATAATTGAAGGAACCAGAGCGGGATTGCGGTTGATTAACGGGTCACCTGCAAGTAATGATACTACAAGCATATATTCGTGAGGAAATTTAAACATGATGCAGGTTCCCTTCGGACCATGAAAGCTATCTTTGGATAGTTGAGGATGACTTCCTTAGACCATGACGTTCTGGGCCATGAATTTTTCGGTGAGAGATTCGCAGACCATAAAATTATATTCTCAGGCAATGAAGATGGTGCCTTCGAACTATGACGCCTTTGAATAGGTTGGCGATATTTCAGCCCATGAGATGCAATAATATGATGTCAACAAGACAAGGCTTAGTCTTGTGAAGTGGAGGGCAAAGCTTAGACCGAAATAAAAGCAAAGTAGATAATGTCAAAGAGACCTCGCTTAGTCTCGGTGAAAGAATGTAAATTGGAGGCAGAGCTTAGCCTCATGCAGGTATGGAGACAGAGCTTAATCACATGCAAGATGCGGGACATGTCTTAGTCCCATGCAGGTGAAGGCAGATATTAGCCTTATGCAGATGGAGGCAGAGATTAGCCTTATGCAGATGGAGGCAGAGCTTAGCCTCATGCAAGATGCGGGACATGGCTCAGTCCCATGCAAATGAAGGCATATATTAGCCTTATGCAGATGGAGGTAGAAGTTAGCCTCATGCAAGATGCGGGACAGGGCTTAGTCCTATGCAAATGAAGGCAGAGATTAGCCTTATGTAGTTGTGGAGGTAGAGCTTAACCTTATGCAAGGAAAGGCATCGTTTAGACTTATGCAGGAGAGTAGAATGAATAGTAGGTAATAGAGGAGTTTCTTAGCTGGTAGCAGATTTCAGTATTGCGGTTTCTGTGAAGATTGTGACTTCGAGGCAGGTATATTCTTTATCCCTGCATCCAAAAGAAAAGATCATGAGTTCTGTAAATGAGGAAGGTTGGTTCGTGTCTTCGCCAAATTTTCTTGACTTGCTTTGCTTGACTGAAGATCCTGTTCAAATTATCGGGGGTAGCTTTTGATAAACAAAGCTATTTTACAAGCAAGCATGCATATTTTTGGAAAGACATAGTAAAAATGTACTTTAAGAATTTTAGATGAACCGACGACCGTGACAAGATCCGAGACATTGCAACCTCTTTTACTATGGAATATTGAGAGTCCTCCTAAAAATTCTGCCCCAATTAGATTGATTGATGTCTCTGACTATTGTACATGCTTCGATCGGCTGACCTTACTTCGGAATTTTGAGGGTCATTCTCAAAATTCTGCCCCAGTTTCCAATTGTGGGGTAAATAAGATTTTTATTGGTTTGTGACCGAACCCACAGGGCTGCCTACGTATCCCCTCTTAAAGGGGAATCAGGTCGAGCGTAGTTCAATTTACATCATTTGAGGAAAGCATAAAGAGTTACTCATGGTATCGCTTGACTGCATCTGAACCCACAAGGCTTCCAGTTGGGAGAGAATTTCCCTTTGGCTTCATCTTGATGCGGAAAGATCTTCTTCAACACTAGCTGCCCCAGTGTGAACTGTCAAGGCTTGACTCTTTTGTTGAAGGCTATGGTCATTTTTTTTTTATAAAGTTGTCTGTGACATACAACATTCATTCTTTTCCCGTATACGAGGGTTAGTTGCTCATAACAGCTCCTTACCCATTCTGCATCGCTGAGCTCAGCTTCTTATATAATTCTCAAGGAAGGAATCTCAACTTCGGCAGGAATAACAACTTCCGTACCATAAACCAGTAAGTAAGGAGTCGCCCCGTTCGATGTGCGGACTGTGGTGCGGTATCCCAATAAGGCAAATGACAGCTTTTCGTGCCACTGTTTGTTATTTTCTACCATCTTTCTCAGTATCTTCTTGATATTCTTGTTGGCAGCCTCAACAGCTCCATTCATCTGAGGTCTATAGGTTATGAAATTCTTGTTCTTGATTTTGAAAGTCTCGCACATGGCCTTCATCAGGTCACTGTTCAGATTGGAAGCATTGCCGATGATGATTGATTCTGGAACTCCGAACCGACAAATAATCTGGTCGCGGACAAAGTCTGCCACGACTTTCTTAGTCTCTGCTTTGTAAGATGCTGCTTCGACCCATTTTGTGAAGTAATCAATAGCTACCAAGATGAAATTGTGCCCATTTGAAGCGGTGGGCTCGATCGGACCGATGACGTCCATTCCACAGGCGGCGAATGGCCAAGGTGAGCTCATTCGATGGTACTTTTATCACATCTTCATGTACCTTACATTGGTAGCATTTTCGAACATACTAGATGCAGTCCATTTCCATGGTCATGTAGAAATAAATGTCTCTGAGTATCTTTTTGGCCAAGACAAAAAAACCATTCATATGCGGGCCGCAGCTCCCATCATGTATTTCTTCAAGTAGCTTAGAAGCTTCCTTTGCGTCAACACATCTCACTAATCCCAAGTCGGGAGTTCTCCTATATAGGGTTCCTCCACTGTGAAACAAACTGTTGGACAACCTCCAAAGCGTATGTTTTTGTGTATGATTCTCATGATCTCGGTACTCCCATTTTGCCAAGTAGTCCTTGATGTCATGGTACCAAGTCTTCCCGTATGCTTCCTCTTCAACATGGGCGCAATATGTTGGCTGGCTATGGACTTCACTAGAATAGGATCAATGATGTTTTTATCCAGATGTGGTATCATGGATGATAAGGTGGCCAGTGCATAGGCAAACCCATTCTGCATTCTGGGTACATACTGAAATTTTCTCTTTGTGAACCTCTTTCTCAATTCCTACATATGGTGCAGATATGGCAATATCTTGGAATTCTTGGTGGCTCATTCTCCTTGTACTTGGTGTATAAGCAAATCTGAATCGCCAATTACCAGAAGCTCTTGAATATTCATGTCGATGGCCATGTTGAGTCCTAGTATGCAAGCTTCATACTCTGCCATGTTGTTGGTGCAAGGAAATTTGAGTTTGGCAGATACCGAATAGTGTTGGCCAGTTTCTAATACCAAAACAACTCCAATGCCGATTCGTTTGAAATTTTCCGATCCATCAAAGAACATCCTCCAACCATCGTAGGTCCAGCAATGTCTTCTCCTATGAACAATACTTCTTCATCGGGAAAATACTTTTTCAAGTGTTCGTATTCTCCTCCCACAGGTTTTCCTTCAAGATGATCTTCCAATACATGTCCCGTGACTGCTTTCTGAGTCACATAGATGATGTCGAACTCACTCAGCAGGATTTGCTACTTCGCCAGCTTGCTAGTGGGCATGGGTTTCTAGAAGATATACTTCAAGGGATCCATCCTTGATATGGGATATGTTTTCTGGGCACAAAAGTAGTGTCTCAGCTTCTGAGCGACCCATGTTAGAGCACAACAGGTACGTTCCAGTAGAGAATATTGTGCCTCGTATGGAGTGAACTTCTTACTCATATAATAGATAGCATGTTCCTTTCTCCCTGTCTCGTCTTGCTGCCCCAGAACGCAGCAGGTAGAGTAATAAGGGTCTACCTGGCTCTAGCGAAACCAAAACCGGTGGCGTCGATAGGTACTCCTTGATTCTGTCGAAGGACTTTTGACAATCCTCGGTCCATTGGTTGCCGTGTCTTTCTTTAACATCTTGAAGATTGGTCATGTATGGCTATGGACTAGTCTATGAACCGGCTGATGTAATTTAGCCGTCCTAGAAAACTCATTACATCCTTCTTGTTCTTTGGTGGTGGCAGCTCTTGGATGGCTTTGACTTTTGATGGATCCAGTTCTATTCCTTGGCGGCTGACGATGAACCGAAGAAATTTTTCTGTAGGAACCTCGAATGCATACTTTGCAGTTTCAAGTTGTATTTCCGCAATCTGTTGAAGAACTTCCTCAAATCTACTATATGATATGTGGATTTCTTGGACTTGATGATGACGTCGTCCACATATGCCTCGATCTCCTTATGTATCATGTCATGGAATATAGTAGTCATAGCCCTCATGTAAGTGGCCCCAGCATTCTTTAGGCCGAATGGCATCATCTTATAACAGTATACTCCCCACGGCGTGATGAAAGCCGTTTTCTCAGCATCCTCCTCATCCATCCAGATGTGATGGTAAAAGGCGAAGCAATCCACAACTGATTGGAGATCATGTTTGGCACAATTATCGATAAGGATATGTATGTTTGCAAATGGGAAATCATCTTTTGGACTAGCTCGGTTGAGATCCCGGTGATCGACGCAAACTCTGACCT
Organism: Nicotiana knightiana; assembly: GCA_005239525.1. Lineage (NCBI taxonomy): Eukaryota > Viridiplantae > Streptophyta > Magnoliopsida > Solanales > Solanaceae > Nicotiana > Nicotiana knightiana. Next base: position 24,578 of record ML371314.1, on the reverse strand, counting down.
TTCCATCCTTCTTTGGAACTGGCACGATGTTGGCTAACCATGTTGGGTATTCAACCATCCTGAGGACCTTGGTGTTGATTTGTTTGGTGACTTCCTCCTTGATTTTCAAAGTCATGTCAGGCTTGAACTTTCGGAGCTTCTGCTTCACTGGTGGGAACATTGGATTGGTAGGCAACTTGTGAGCCACGATAGATGTACTTAGTCTAGTCATATCGTCGTACGACCATCAAAATACGTCTTCATACTCCTTCAGGAATTGTGTATACTCTTCTTTCTCTGGCGGTGATAGGTGGATGCTAATGCGGGTTTCTTTGACAGTTTCTGAATCTTCCATGTTGATTACCTCGGTCTCGTCCAGAATGGACTTAGGCTTGTTCTCAAAGTCATCTACTTCTCTGACGATTTCCTCGGGGTATGATATCTTCTTCTAAATCACTGTCCTTTTGTTGCGTTGTCTAATTGCATGTCACAGTCATTGGTTCATCAAGACAGGAAATAGTAATACTATATAGGTAAAAGTATGAGAGAAAAAAAATAATAAATATCGATTCATTAAAACATAAAAGTGATTTTGAATAATTTAAACAATTCGGAACATTGGTAACTTTATTTAAAACATAATGCAAGAAAGAGAAATCATTTTCTTGGAAAGCAAAATAAATAAGATTGTTCAGCCTTGCTACCTCGGGACTCGTCTGGACCTGGCTGGTCTGACAGTCCAGTTTATGAGGAACGATCCCTTGCTCGCAGCTTGGATGGTAGGGCCTTCCTCCTCCTCCTCCTCAACGATGACACAACAATCCATATCCTTGTCTTCTAAGAATAAGTTACTTAAGGCTGCTAATGCTTCCTCCTCCTCTGGCCCCCCTATGACGTCGGCTTGGTGGAAAGTCTATTCCAGGTGCGGTATGGGCTTCTCCAATAGATAGTAAGGACCGCGCCATGGTGGCGTCCAGTAATTGTACTCTTGCCAAGTGTACTGGTAGCCCAGGCCAAAGGTAGTGCCGTGGTGCTTTAGCCGTATTGGCTTGGAAATGGCTTGAAGATTCTTACCAAGACCCTTGCCAGGTTCGTATCCGCTCCAATTCATTATGCTTTCAATCTTACTACTCCACCACTTATCCCTGTCTATTGCGTTGACCCGTTCGATGTGGTGGTAAGTTTCTCCACCAAGCTTTATTCTACCTTCAATTACCGGGATAGTCTGGCGGCTGTAGCTGTGGTTGCTCCCATCCCCATGGATAATGATTTCCTAATGATTCCACTCGAATTTTACCGCTTGATGCAAAGTTGAGGCCACAGCCCCAGCGGCATGTATCCATGGTCGTCCTAGTAACAGATTATAGGACGCAGATATATCTTACACCTAAAATTTAACCTCAAACCATGTAGGTCCCATCTGCAAATAGAGACTGATTTCTCCAATGGTGAACCTTTGAGACCCATCGAAAGCCTTTACATTCATGGATCCTTCTTGTATTTCGTACAGTCCCTTGCCCAACCTATTTAGGGTTGTTAATGGGCAAATGTTAAGGCTGGATCCTCCATCAATCAAAACCCTGATAATGAAATAATCTGAACATTGCACGCTAATGTGCAGTGCCCTGTTGGGACTCAAGCCTTCAGGTGGTAGTTCATCCTCGTGGAAAGTAATCGTGTGACTTTCTAATACCTTCCCCACCATGTTAGCGATCTCTCCCCTTATGATGTTGTTAGGCATATAAGATTCATTCAACACTTTTATCAGAGCACTCCTATGTGCTTCCGAATACTGCAGCAATGATAAGATATATATATGGGCCGGAGTCTTGTTCAGATGATCCATGACTGAGTACTCCCTTGCTTGCACCTTCCTCTTGAGGTCATCCAGTCATTTCTCAATAACGAGAGGCCTGTTAGAAACCTGCTTGCGGGACTCTCCCAAGTGTTCGGCTGTGTAGACCCTTCCAGTCCTGGTCATCCCCTATGCAACACCAGCTTCTTCTACCTTGACCTTTCCTTTCCTTCTAGCTTCAGCTGTGTAATCACATGGCACGACATTAGTGTTGAAGGGCGGCACAGTTGATACTGTCACTGTAATTGGCGTGGCTACCTTTACTTCGAATGGAACAAGAGTCACTGCAGGTGGTGCTATTTCAACCTTGAATCGTGCGGGCGTATCCGTAGGCGATGATTTCCCAAACTTGAACGGGACTGACATAGTCACTCAGCCTCTCGTGGCGGCTCTATCTGCACTATGACGGGATTAAGGATAACCATCGGTTTCTTGGGATCGTCACCTTCTTTGATCAACCCGAGTGACCCCTCTGGATCCCATTCTTCAACTATTTCAATCATATTGACGCCTCCACCCCTATGATCTGATAGGGGGTTATTGCGAACATTAGGAGCAGCTTCTTTAGCATGAATGATTTTGTTGTCGATCAGAGCCTGGACCTTATCCTTCAACGAGCGGCATTCATCCATGGTATGTCCCTTCACGCCGGAATGGTATGCACATGTTTTATTTTGATTGACCCATTGGGATGGATTCTCTGTGGCTACAGTATGGATGGGAGAGACGTAACCAACATCTTTTAGCCTTTCATTCAGCTGATCAATGGGCTCGGAAATGGCGGTATACTATTTGGGTGGCCTGCGGTCAAAGTTTGGCTGAGGTCTTGGGAAGTTTTGGCGAGCTAGAGGTGACTAAAAGTGAGACAGTTAGGAGTTGTATGTGTGATAGGTAGTGGCTGGTTGGGAATATCTGGGAGATGTGGGTTGATATGTAGGTAGAGGTGAGGTTGATATGTCGGTGGAGGTGCTTGGTATTCGAGTGGAGAGGTTCGATACATCGGTGGAGATTTGGGTCCCTGTGCAACCATTACTACTCCTACGTCTTTCTTCTTGGATATACCACCAGACTGCAGTGCTTTGTTGGTATCTTGTAGTGCTTCAAAATTTGTGACCGTCCCACTCTTGATGCCTCTTCAATCCTTTCACCCAGCTTGATGGTGTCAGAGAATTTGTGATTTTCAATTACCATCGGTCTTTTATAATATTGCGGGTCATGTGCCCTGACGAAGAATTTTTTTATCTGCTCTTCATCTAATGCCGGCCTATCCTTGGCCACTTCTGACCTCCAACGAGTGGCATACTCGCGAAAGGTTTCAGTGGGTTTTTTCTTGAGATTCTGGATGTAAAATATGTCCAGTGCCTTTTCCGTGTTGAACCTGAATCAGTCTATGAAATTTGAGGCCATACTCACCAAATTAGGCCACTTATTGCGGTCCTGGCTGATGTACAAAGACAAGGCATCCCCTGTAAGGCTCCTCATGAACAATTTCATCCGGATCTTTTTGTATCTTCCAACTCTGACTAATGTGTCACAATAGCTCCTCAAATGGAACCTGGGATCACTAGTGTCGTCGAACATCTCGAACTTGGGAGGTATGTAAACCTCCGGTATCTCTACATCAGATTGTTACAGAGATCTTCATAATTCAATCCTTCGGTCCCTTTGCCTCCTTCCATGCCTTGAACATAGCTAGTCAATTTCTAGAGTTCTTCGGCCAAGTTCCTGATAAGCATATATTTCTCGCTGGATTCCGGTGTGTAAGAGATGGGTTGAGTGGAGTTAGGTAGAGTCTCCACGTATATGGGGTTATTCTGGTGACCTGGTGCCTTAGCATAGAGGTTATCGTTAGTGGAGTTTTGTGGTAAGGAATGATGGATGGGGTGTTTCGGGGAGTGTGACAGGTGTTTTGTTAGTATTGTGGTAGGATTGGTTGATGTTTTGGTGGATTTATATAGTGGTGAGTTGCAGGAGGATTCTGTTTGTTGGGGATATTCTAAGGTGGTGCGGGGTATTGAGTGTGGCTGACATCCAGAACACTAAGTGAGAAGGAAAGTTCGCTAGGTTCCGAACATGCTCAAGTTCTCCTTGAAGTTTCAGTAGCCTTTGTTCAATTTGTGACACGGCATCATTATGGACCTGAGTACCCCGAATGTCCAAAGCCTCTGGGTGCTCAACTGGTGTAGCGTTTTCCTTTTTGATGTTATTCAAGTTTTCCATCTTTCCCTCGCCTTTGCCTTTGGGTGGACTAGGAAGAAGAGAAGGTGGAGGGCTCCTGGATCTTGTATGATATGTTGATGATGCCAGAATGCACGAACCAACCTTTGGGGAAGGGGAATAATCAAAAGAAATAAAATAAAAACAAAAGGTATCTAGTCAGTGAGGGTTATGATGAAAGTATTTGCAGCATTTAAACATATATTGCAGGAATGTAAATGCATGTCTTAATTTGTGAGCTTCGTTGTGCCCGAGGTGGGCCTAGCGACAAGTTGATTTGGAGAACTTAGATACCAAAATGCATCATATCATTAATCTAAATAGACGAATCCCAAAACGATACTAAAATAACAAATGGGAAATAAGTCACTAATGGCACTTGGCCTTATTACATTTATGAAAGCGAAAAAGTAAATCTACCAAGTTCCCCAGCTCGCGCATAACTCCTAGAAGGACCTTCCCTATATTCGATATTATTGATTCCATCGAACAAGTTCCCCAGCTCGTGCAGTCCTAGCAGAAGGTACGCTCTAGCTAGGTGTCCTCCTTCATTCCCCTCAGCATTCTGGCAATCTTCGATCCTTTTGATGACTTTTCCCTCCAATTCCACTATTCCTCCCTCTAGATATTCTAGCTTCATGTTGGAAAGAACAACCATCTCTTTCCATTCCTCGATCAGCCTCTTCTTGGTTTCATGTATTTCCCGGTGCTCGTTCTCAGAATCGTTGATCCTTTTGCGCAGCCGGTTGTACTTGACCTGAGCCTCGGCATCCTCGTCTATGGTTCTATTGCCTCGGCTGATTCCCGGCCTCACTATCTCGTCCAATATGTCTTCCAGCCCTGCCGGGTAGAAAGGTGCACATCCTGCATCGTACCTGTCTGGTTCAATAGTATTCTTCTCTATGATGATTTTGCAGTGCCACATGTGTTGAGCTCGGCACTTGTAGGGGACGTCGTCGTTCTGGGAATCCGCTATGAAGTGACCCATCTTGGCAACCCTTGGTACAACTTGTTTTTTTCCTTTCTGCCTCATGACTCGGAGAGAAACATAGGGATATATACCTCTCAACCCGATCAGCACTAAGTGTGGTGCATCCCTGGATCTGATGATAAATTCGTCCATCGGGAACCACTCGAACATCCATTGCACCTGTTCCTCGGTCAGATTACCAAAGAATTCCACCCACTCATTGGCATTTTCCGGCTGAGCAAATCTGTCCGGAATGTAAGTCATCTGCTTGAGGTGATGGAAAACAATGTGATCATTCCAAGCCCTTCGCGAAAGTTCTTGGTGATATTGTCCCTTTAGAAGGTGTTCTAGGAGCCATAACTGCAGCAACAAGTTGCAACCCTCAAAATGTTTAACTTCTCTTTGACAATGCTCCAAGGCTCGGTAAATATCAGCTAAGATCATAAGGACAATGCCGAAGGTTTTCCCGTCGATCCCTTCCATCAAGGCCCTGGTTACCATGGCTAGCCTGGTATGAATCCTTTCCTTCTCTGTCAGGAACACTATCAACCCCAAAAAGCACTCAATAAACATGAATTTTATGCGGTGGATGTGACCCAGAGACGTGATGGCAAACTCATCATGATAGGTGCGGTATGATTTGCTGTGATCGTATCTTTCATACAAGTACTCGAAAGGTATGTAAGATTCTTTCAAACACTCCAATTCAGCATTCTTCTTCAACCCCATCATTTTCACAAAACTTTTGCCCGTGCGATTCTCAGGTACCAATAGCCCAGGGCTTTCCCAAGTCATCCCAGCAAGTCCTCATATTTCTTCTAAGAGCGATGACATTTAAATATTCGCAAAGCATAATACAACTCCTTCACTATCCCAAAACAAAGTGGCAGCTTCAATCAACATATTGTTTGGCTGGATGTCCAGAAGAGAAGGTAAATTGCCCAGATGCTTCCTCATGTGTTTCTTATCACTTGAAGGAAGGTCTTCCCACTAGTCTAGGAGCATTGGTGGGATATTGCTCACCATACTGAACCTGGGACCTCGTGCCTCATTTTCTTCAAGACAAAAATGGTTAGGCCCTTTCCCACCAGACTCAACTATTCATACACTTATGATTAACTACATGCATTTAGTTCTCCAAATTAATGCACAGAACGTGATCGTGTCCGTTGGGATTATGAAAACTCCGATGGACTTTTGGATAAGGCTGTCATAAAGGGTTATTGTGTGGAAGACACATTAACCCAGCTAGGTTTGAACATGAAGAATGCACAATATAACAAGAGTAAGGCTTTTTTGGGGTTTTAGACCGATACCCTCGAGCGGACAACTCGAGGGGGAAAGGCACGGATCAATCGACTGCACTACTGATCGACTGGTTTTACCGCAAATAAGCCTTTTCGAATTTAGGGGGTGATATATATAGGAAGAGTGGAGCCACTCATCAAGCGTTGCTATAGGATTTGTTTAGGCACGAGTGGAATACGATGTTGAGCATGATTATACAGGAACAAATAAGCAATAAACAACATGTTGTCATGTATTTGCACGCAGTGAAAGCAATAAATACAACAGTTATAATTTGAAAGCGGTTACAAAGGAAATAAGAAACATGTCAGTTTCATTTTAGGAAAATAAATACTTGGGAAAGTAAACAACAATTAATTGCACATAAAGGGGAAGGGGAAAGGGTGCAAGCATTAACAAACTAAATCACATTTAGACAAATTCACAAAGTGGTTTGTAATGTAAAAACCTGGTTTCCCCAGCAGTGTCGTTATGTTGTCGCACCCCCCCCCCCTTTTTCCTCTCCTTTCGGATTAGTCAGGGTTTTTGACATTATTGGGACAACTCATTTCCTTCTTGGGAAAAAGGGATGTAAGGAATTTGAAGAGTCTGCACCTATCGAATTAAGGTGCGTTAGGGAACCTATTACGGGTCATTTATAACACTAATTGTATAACCAGAGTTTGGGTAAGGGCTTGAAGTTACTTCAAGGGGAAGGTGTTAGGCACCCCTCGAAGTACACAACTGTNATTAAGGAAACAAGTAGTAAGAATAAGTAAATATCACAGTTAGTCATAAATAAAGCAAGAAATAATTAAAGGTTATAAAAAATAGGAAATAATCGAAAATCAGCATATAGGTATCACCATAGCAAATCAGTTAATCCAAGACTCGAAATAATGCTGATTTTAAGGACAATAACATGGGTTTCCATGAATAAGCAGATAAGCCAAGTATAAACAAACATGATCGAATCTGAAACCCTAATAGAGACATACTAGGGTAAAATCACCAGGTAATCAAATTAGACGAAGGAGAAGCCATGCGAATCAAAGCACATAACCAAATCATGTAGAAAATAACACATACAAGCTCGAAATCTAAACAAAGTTTCAAAAAATAGGGGTTTTAGCATAAACCAGTTAGGGTAAAGGAAAACTTAACAAAATCAGTCGAAAACACATAAGAATAGGAGATTAAACACTTGATCAGAAAACATTTTGAAGAACGATTTTCAAGAAACCCTAGTTTGGGAAGATGGAAAACCATTTGAAAATCAGATACTTTTCATAAGAAACACATGAAATAAGTTTAATTCATCTCAGATCTGTACAGATCTAAGAAAACCAAAGGACGAAATTATGGTTTTGAAAAATAACATAGAGACGAAGACATAGGCTTAGAAATCCATATGTTTAGGAAAAAATAGGAAGATCTTACTGGACCTCGAGCTAAAATGACCTGAAATAGGCAAGGAAAAACCAAGTCGTAAGTGGACTGACCCCTTTCCCTTGAGGACCTTAGATACAGCAAAACCCAGTGTAAGAGAGTCATTAGAGGCCTAAGGGTGGTGAGAAACCACCATGGTCGATGGCAGATGAGTGAAGGAGAGGGGGGAATTAGGGTTGGGATTAGAGAGAACTCGAGAGCGAAGGGAGATAAGTGAAGGCGGATGAGAGGAGGAAAAATGAGAGGTTTGGGATGGGGTAGTTTTATGTTAATTAAGGAAGGAGATAATGTGGGCCGTTGATCAAAATGATCAACGTCCAAGATTCAAGAAGACCTAGGTCGGGTAGGTATATGGTTTGAGTCTGGGTTATATTGGGCTGGTTTATAAGGGTTTTGGGCTAGTTAATTAGGCTGAAATTGAAATGAAAATAAGGCCATTTGTTAAATACCCCAAATAAATGAATTAAAATACTTTGTAAAATAATTACTAATTATAAAAATGAATTTTATGCATGGAAGTGTTTTTAAAAAATGGTTATTCAATATTTAAAAATGAAAAAGACTAATTTCTGGAAAAGATAATGCAAAAATTGAATGCGTGGGCTATAATTCCAAAGTTATTGCAATTGTAGCCAAAAGGTGCGTGCTTGGCTATTTATGAAACTATTTACAGTTAATAGGACCATAAATCGTAATATTAAATCAAGAAATGTTTTGAAATCTTTTGTGATGCAATTTTATGATTATTTATTAGAAATAAGAATATTGGGCAAATTAATATATAAAAAATTATGGAAAATACTAATTGATGCTAATTCATGATTTTGAAGACATATATGCAATTCAAAAAAATAAAATAAAAATAAAAAGGTAAAAATTGGGTATCCACATCCTCCTCAAAATTCTGCGATCGGCTGAACTTGCCTCAGAATTTAGAGGGTCCTCAAAATTCTGCCCCAGTTTCTGAGTATGGAGGAAATAGAAATTCTATTTAATTGTGACCGAACCCACAGGGGTGCCTATGTATCCTATCTTAAATGTGAATCATGCCGAGCGTAGTTCAATTTTTATCATTAAGAAAAGCATAGGATGATCTACACATAATATCTTTTGATTGCATCTGAGTTGATTGGTTTTGGCCAAATTTCTCCGTCCATTTCGGCGAGTATGAGGGCTCCTCCTGTCAATACCCTATGAACCATGTAAGGACCTTGCCATTTGGGAGAGAATTTCCCTGTGGCTTCATCTTGATGCGGGAAGATCTTCTTCAACACAAGCTGCCCCGGTGTGCACTGTCTCGGCTTGAATCTTTTGTTGAAGGCTCTCGACATTCTGTTCTGATAAAGATGTCTGTGACATACCGCGTTCATCCTCTTTCCGTCTATGAGGTCTAGCTGCTCATAACGGCTCCTTATCCATTATGCGTCGCTAAGGGCTAGCTTCTTGTATGTTTCTCAAGGAAGGCATTTCTACCTCGGCATGAATGGCAGCTTCAGTACCATAAACCAGCAAATAGGGGCGTTTCCCCATTTGGTGTGCGTTTTGTGGTATGATATCCCAATAAGGCGAATGATAGCTTCTCGTGCCATTGTTTGTGATTTTATACAATTTTCCTCAGTATCTTCTTGATGTTTTTGTTGGAAGCTTCCACGGGACCGTTCATTTGGGGCCTATATGCTATGATATTCTTGTGTTTGATTTTTAAAGTCTCACATATGGCTTTCATCAGATCACTGTTTAGATTGGCGGTGTTGTCAGTGATGATGGACTCTGGAACCCCGAACCGACAGACAATTCGTTCGCGAACAAAATCCGAAACGACCTTCTTAGTCATAGATTTGTAAGATGCGGCTTCAACCCATTTACTGAAGTAGTCGATAGCCACTAAAATAAACTGATGCCCATTTGAGGCGGCGGGCTCGATCGGACCAATGACATCCATTACCCAAGCGAAAAAAGTCCAAGGTGAGCTTGTTGCATTAAGATCGTTTGGTGGCACTTTTATCATGTGTGCATGCATATGACATTGATAACATTTCTCAACATACCGGATGCAATCCGTTTCCATGGTCATCCAAAAGTAACCTGCCTTGAGTATCTTCTTGGCCAAGACAAAGCCATTTAGATGCGGGCCGCAGGTCCCGGTATGTATCTCCTCAAGAATCTTAAAAGCTTCCTTTGCGTCGACACACCTTAATAGTCCTAGATCAGGAGTTCTTCTATATAGGGTTCATCCACTGTGGAAGAAATGGTTGGAAAACCTCTGAAGTGTGCATTTTTTAGTATGGTTCGCATGCTCCGTGTATTCTCCTTTCGCCAAATACTCTTTGATGTCGTGGAACCAAGGTTTCCTGTCCGTTTCCTCTTCGACATGAGCACAATATGCCGGCTGATTATAGTTCCTTACTGGGATAGGATCAATGAACTTCTCGTCTGGATGTTGTATCATTGATGACAAAGTTGCTAATGCATCGGTAAACTCATTCTGAATTCAGGGAACATGCCGAAACTCTATCTTTGTGAATCTTTTCTTCAATTCCGACACATGGTGCAGATATGGCAATATCTTGGAATTCTTGGTATCCCATTCCCCTTGTACCTGGTGCACAAGTAGATCTGAATCACCGATTACTAGCAGTTCCTGAATGTTCATGTCAACAGCCATGTTGAGTCCTAATATGCAAACTTCGTATTCCGCCATGTTGTTGGTGCAAGGGAATATGAGTTCACATATACCTTATAATGTTGACTAGTTTCTGATACCAAGACGGCTCCAATGTCGACTCCTTTGATGTTTGTCGCTCCGTCAAAGAATATTCTCCAACCATCATAGGCTTCAATAATGTCTTCCCCTGGGAATGATACCTATTTATCGGGAAAATACATTTTCAAGGGTTCGTATTCTCCCCCCACAAGGTTTTCAGCAAGGTGGTCTGTCAGTGCCTGTCCCTTGACTGCTTTCTGAGTTACGTAGAAAATGTCGAATTCACTCAACAAGATTTTCCACTTAGCTAGTACGCAAATGGGCTTGGGCTTCTGAATGATATATTTCAAGGGATCCATTCTAGCTATGAGATATGTTGTATAGGCATAGAAGTATTGCCTCAACTTCTGAGCTATCTAGGTCAAGGCACAGTAGGTTCATTCCAGCAGAGAATACCGTGATTCATAAGGTGTAAAATTCTTACTCAGGTAGTAGATGGCCTATTATTTTCTCCCTGTCTCGTCGTGCTGCCCCAGAACACAGCCGAAAACTCCATCTAGCATTGCAAGGTAAAGTAGCAGTGGTCTACCTGAGTGGGACTAAAACTGGTGGTGTTGACAAGTACCCCTTGATTTTGTCAAAAGCCTTTTGACAATCCTCGGTCAAACTAGTTGCAGCGTCTTTCTTCAACATTTTGAAAATCGGCTCACATATTACTATGGATTGTGCTATGAAACGGGTGATGCAGTTAAGGAGTCCCAGGAAACTCATCACATATTTCTTGCTTTATGGCGGTGGTAACTCTTAGATGGCTTTGACCTTCGATGGATCCAATTTTATTCCCCGGCGGCTGACGATGAATCCCAATAACTTTCTGGCATGAACCCCGAATGCACACTATGCGGCGCTTAGCTTTAGGTTGTACTTCCAAAGTCTGTCGAAGAATTTCCTAAAGTCTGCTATATGATCTGCATCCTTCTTGGATTTAATGATTACATCATCCACATATACCTCGATCTCCTTGTGTATCATGTCATTAAAAATAGTAGTCATCGCCCTCATGTATGTGGCCCCAATATTCTTTAGGCTGAATGGAATCATCTTGTAACAGTACACCCCTCATGGTGTAATGAAGGCTGTTTTCTGTGTGTCTTCTTCATCCATCCAAATATGATGATAACCGGCGAAACAATCTACAAAGGTCTAGAGTTCATGCTTGGCGCAATTGTCGATCAGAATGTGTATGCTTGGTAGCGGTAAATCATCATTGCGACTTGATCTATTTAGATCCTGTTAATCAACACACTCTAACTTTCATGTCCTTCTTCGGAACTGGCACAATGTTGGCTAGCCAAGTTGGATGTTCAACTACCCCGAGGACCTTGTCTTTGATCTGCTTAGTAACCTCCTCTTTGATTTTCAGGCTCATATCAGGCTTGAATTTCCTGAGTTTCTACTTTGCGGGCGAGAACATTGGATTTGTGGGCAGCTTGTGGGCTATAATGGATGTGCTTAATCCGGTCATATCGTCGTATGACCATGCAAATATTCCCTCATACTCCTTCAAGAACTGAGTGTATTCCTTTTTCTCTAACTGTGACAAATGGATGCTGATGCGGGTCCTCCTTGACGGTTTCAGAATCTCCCAAGTTGACTATCTCATTTTCATCCAACTTGGAATAGGGCTTGTTCTCAAAATTTTCTACTTCTCTGATGATCTCTTCAAGTATTACATCATCTTCTTCCATTTCTTCTGAATCAGTGTCCTTTTGTTGCGTTGTCTCATTACATGTCACAATCGTTGATTCATCAAGATAAGAAATAGTAATGTTGTAGGGATAAATATATGAAATCAAAATAGTAATAATAAAACATCAAGCCATTTAAAATGTCAAAAATGATTTTGAATAACTCAAATGACGTTTTTTGGAATATTAAGAAAAATAGTATTTAGGACAAAAGAAAAAATGCAAAAATGGAAATCTTTTTTAGAGAAAAGTGAACAATGTTGTTCAGCCTTGCTACTCGGAACTTGTCGGGCCCTTGATGGTTTAATAGTCCAGTTCTTGAGGTATGCTCCTCTCTCCACAGCTTGGATGGTAGGGCCTTCCTTCTCCTCCTCCTCAACAATCACATAGAAGTCCATATCATCATCTTCCAAGAACAAACTCCTCAATGATGCCAATGCTTCTTCTTCCTCTGATCCCCATATGATATCGGCTTGCTGGAAGGTCTGACTCAAGTGCGACACAGGTTGCTCAAGAGGCACGATTTTCTGGCACCAATAAACCCGGACTGACCCAAGGTAATCCAGTGAATCCCCCTATTTCCTCCAAGAGAGGAGTCATTTCTATGTTTCCAAAATGGAACATGGACCTTTCTCCGTCCCAGAACATAGTGGCCACTTCGATCAAAATATTGTTTGGTTGGATATCCAGTAAAGAGGGTAAGTTTCCGAGGACTCTTTTCACATGGTCTTTGTCACTTAGCGAAAGGTCCTCCCACCAATCTAGCAAAAATGGTGGTATTCTTTGGACCATGCCGAACCTTGGGAATTCGTGCCTCATTTCTGCAAAACAAACAAAGTTAGACCCTTTTCGCCACCAGATTCAACTATTTATACATCAGTGATTAGCATAATGGCACTTATTTCTCCAAATTAATGCACAAATCATGGTTGCGTCCGTTGGGATTATTGAAACCCCGGTGGACTTTGGACAAGGTTTTTCCTAAAGGGTTATTCTGTGGACAACATATTAACCCCGGCTAGGTTTTGACCATGATTCATGTATAATAAATCAGAGTAAGGTTTCTATAGAGGTCTAAATTGGCACCTTCAAGCGGACAACTTGAGGGGGAAAGGCACGGAACCGTCAACTGCACCGCTGATCGACTAGTTTTACAGCAAATAAGCCTTTCCGAATTTAAAGGGTGATATATAGGAAGGGCGCAAACACTCATCAAGCGTTGCTATAGGATTTACTACGCACCAGTGGCATATGATGTTGAGCATGATTTATGCAACAGTAAATAGCATGTTGTCATGTATTTGCACGTAAAAAAACAACAAATGCGGTATTTAATAATTGAAAAGATGTTTAAATAAAAGAAAGAAAACAAAAGACATGTCAGTTTCCATAGTAAAGAGAAATCGGAAATGCTTAAAAATAGGCAAATAGATTCACATAAAGTGGGAAGGGGAAAGGGTGTGCAAGTATTAACAGAGTAAAGCATGCTAAAAGACTAATTCACAAAAGCAAGTTTGTTATGGTAAGAGCCTAAGAAAAATCCCCAGCAGAGTCGCCATGCTGTCGCACCCCTTTTTTCCTCGCAGAGTCCGGGTTTCGACAGGGTATGGAATTTGAAGAGACGCCACCTAACAGATTAAGGTGTGTTATGGCAGCTAAATAAAATAACTCATAAACCGGTTTACTTTACTAGATATTGGGTAAGGGATCGAATCTACCTTTAGGGGATGGTGTTAGGAACCCCTCGAGGTCCACAATGGTGGGTCCCGGCCAAACTCAATTTAAGCGAATTAGTATTTATAGAAAATAAAGCAATTTAAAAAAATAGAAACAATTTCAAAATGGGAATTAAAGGGGGTCCTAGGTTTATTAGCCTATAGGATGACTTCTATGAAATACTCGGTAACCTTCCTCAAATAGAGGTGTTACGCGTAGCATTAGCACATAGGTCATCATCTCCTTTACTACCCAATTACTCTCCCCTTTTTCGATTATTATCAAAGCGTTCTAATAGCATCTGGTATGTACCCTATGCGTGCACTACCGTCCCTTACCTATGGCCCTGGAGGTGTTTAGGACCTCTATTAAGGTGGTTCTAGACTCACCTATGTTGCTTAAAAGGGAAAAATCTAAGCGACATACAAAAATCAAGTAGGACTATCACATAAGGAGCAATTAAAGGGGCTCATATTTACCTCCACAAATAGACAAACAGTTGCACGCTTATCCGAACAATTTTAAATGATTTAGGAGTCCTATAGGCAGGATATCTAAATGAGCATAAATAGAATATATAACAATTTTATTAAGTGACGCAACAAATACCTATAAAGTTGCCTCCTGAATTTGTTAATACAGAATCTTAGCACATTTCAACCAGGAGGAAAATGAAAATTTTAACCCAGGATTTTAATTATCCCACAGGCTTGCCTAAGTGATAACAGGGCAGAATCCTATAGTCATGATATCTAAACTTTAATCAGAACATGATTATAAACCAGTGATTGATTTGAATATGCAAATTTTCATCTTTTAGATCCTGCAGGCATGCTTTGTAACGACCCGACCGGCCGTTTTGACAATTTAAGCTCTGTTCGGTGGCGTAAGGTCTTGAACAACTTCACATTGTGTATATCGACCTGCGTGCGTGGTTGGATTCAGCTACCAGAGGATCTGGAGTCGAATTGGAAGAGAAATTTCAATTTTTGAAGCTTAAGTGATGGAAGTTGACCGGAGTTTTGACTTTTGAGTAAACGGCCTCGTAATGAGTTTCGAGTGATGCCAAAAGCTTCGTATGATGATTTTGGACTTAGGCGCACGTCCGTAATTGGTTTTGAAGGTCGTAGAGTAGTTTGAAGTAATTTGGCGATTTCGGCCTATACGTGAAATTTTGATATCAGGCTCGGAATGGAATTTCGAGAATGGATGTAGGTCTGTTGTGTTATTTGTGACTTGTCTGCAATATTTGGCATTATTCCGGGTTGAGTTGATAGGTTTCGGCACGAGTTTTGATATTTGAAGATTTGAAAATTCATAAGTTTGATTTTTTGTTTTGGTGTTTTTTATGTTATTTGAAACCTCGAGCGAGTACGTGTTAGGTTATATGACTTGTTTGTTTGTTTGGACGGGGTCCAGGGGGTCCCGGGTGTGTTTCAGATAGGCTTCGGGTAAATTTTCCCTCTTTTTGCACTGTTGATGCTGTTTCTGGTTTCCTTCTATGCGATCGCATAGTAGTAGTCGCGATCGCATAGTGTTGCCTTGCACCCGCCCATTTTTCCCTTCAGTGTGTTCGCACCCAGTAGTTCGCGATCGCACAGTGTATTACGCGGCACCTTCCTGAGGTTCTTTGGAAGGGCGACGTAAGGCTAAGCAACCGATGTCAAGGTTGTTGCCGTCCACCAAGTGAGGTCCCCGCTGCACGCTACNACAATGAAAAGGACTTAGTTTTCTACAGGGGTAGAAACAGGTCCGTTGTCAGCTGCTTGTGGCTGGGCGCTCACGAGGGAAATTGGTGGGGGCGACAGAGGCACATGCGCGCTTGTCACTTGGCGCGGCCAAGACCACGGGGCCATCCGTGGCGCTACGCGTTGAGAGGCTTGTTGGGACGCTACGGGGCGCGTCCAAGGGGTCATGGGAAAGCCGCCCATGACATTCTCCCCCACCTGAGTTGGCGACGTCCTCGGCGCCCTACTTGCCAAATAATCTTCAATGAGGCTCTTGTAGGCTGTGAGGTTTGTTCCCCTCTCCCAAGTGTTCTCCTCTGCATCACACCCTTGCCATTTTACCAAGAACTCTTGGTGATCCTTCCTGGAGGCATGAATTACCCGGTCATCAAGAATAGCTTCAGCCCGCCTTTTCCCGGTTGAGCCGGGGCCTCGAATACCGGGTATAGTGAGTTGGCTCCGTGCAGGATCCTCCGTGTCTTCCCGGAATGGTTTCAATAGGCTGACATGGAAGACGGGATGGATCTTCCACCATGCTGGGGTATCCACCCGGTATGCAACTTTCCCAATGCGTCTTTCAATGGACAAAGGTCCAATATATTTTTGCAACAGGCGAGGGTCATGGACCCCTGCAAATAAGTACCGCTTTGGGATTCTGACCATCACTTTGTCTCCCACTTGGTATTCAACAAAGCGACGATTCTGATCAGCATGCCTCTTCATTCTCCTTTGGGCTCTAACAAGATAGCTCTGATACCAACTATTACGCGGCGCCTTCCTGAGGTTCTTTAGAAGGGCGACGTAAGGCTAAGCAACCGATGTTGAGGTGGTTGCCATCCGCCAAGTGAGGTCCCCGCTGCACGCTAGACGAGATTGTCAGTGCCGTGCAGGAAAACCAATGCCAACAATTTGAGAGAACAGTAATGAGAATTGAATGAAAGCT
>ML371313.1:13218-114554 GCA_005239525.1 Nicotiana knightiana | reverse complement strand
ATTAAATGGAGAGAGCAAGCGACTAGAGTTAAGCCACCCATGGATGACCACGAGCTAATCACTTTCTTTCTTCAGGCGCAAGAGCCAGATTACCTTCAAAACATGATGTCCGCAGTTGGCAAATCCTTCTCGGAAGCGATCAAAATGGGAGAAATGGTAGAGAATGGCCTTAAGACAGGTAGAATTTTAAGTCAAGCGGCTTTCAAAGCCGCAACTCAGGCTGTCTAGATTGAATCTGATAATCTTAGTGACATGAATGAGAAAGATGAAGAAATCATGATGGCATCAGGGTTAAGAAGAGGTCCTAGGACAACATCTCGAAGGTATGACCAACCTCGTCTATTTTCCGATGATTCCCATAAGCACTACTATCCACCTCAGAACCCACAATACTCTTTTGCTCCACCTGAGTATGTTGTCCAGCCACCAAGACACCCCAGAAGGCGAGCATCACAAAATCTCCACCAGCCTCTACAGTATTTCCAAGTTCCCTATAACCCACATCCAGGCAAGGGGTATAGAAGAGAACAAAGGTTGAAATATAATTTTACACTAATAGGAGAGTCATATGCAAGCTTGTTTGAGAAATTAAAGCATTATGACATGATTGCACCCATTTCTCCAAATCACGTGGATCCACATGCAAGAAGCTTTGACCCTTCTAAAAGGTGTGAATATAATTCCAATGCCTAGGGTCACGATGTTGAAAACTGTCGGGATTTGAAAAGAGAAATAGAAAGGATGATCCAGGAAAATCTGTTTGTGATCCAAGACACTGACACCCAGAATAGTACGCAGAATCATTTACCTGCACATGATGATGCATACTTTATGGGGATGATGCGTGGTGACAAGGAGTATGAGAATCCTCTCAGGAACTTGCTAACTGAAGTTGATAATTTTGAAATTGGAGAATGCTCTGCTGATTCTGATGAGCAAATTTGTGGCTAAATGTCAAGCTTAGCAATTGAAAAGTCATTTCCTCCTTACTAGAAAGGAATAATAATAGCTTGTTTTGATATTTTTTCTATTATCTGGGTTATTTCAGGGTTGTGATCCAGATTTCATTTGTTTTATTGATTCAAACCCTTCTATACCTCTTTTCTATTTGTGTGAGTCTTGTCTGTCTATTTTATTGCTATTTTCATTATCCGAGTTATTATAGGGTTGTGACTCGGATTTTAGGTTGTTTGTCTTATTGTTAAGCCCTTCCATCCTTTACTCAATGAAATATAATTTGTCCTTTTTGTATCATTCCATGCTTATTTCCTTTCTCGCTAGTTTTAGTGATATGACATGCATGCGGAAATTTTGGCCAGATCTTTAAAAACTGATTTAGTCTTGAATGAGATAAGTGAGAAAGAGACACCTTTGAAGATGAATAAAGATTTGAGATACTTTGGAATTAAGGTCGAGTAAAATTCACCTTCAAATCATTGTGAAGATCGGGCTTGAGGATGTTTAATCAATTGAAGCTTGGTCGGAAGTTTGGCATTAATGGATGGAAAGTGTCTTTCGACCACGACACACCAAGAAGATAGACATGTCCATCAACGCTATGATCGCAAAAAGATAATATGTTTTGGCGTTCTCGAGGCCGGGAGGCCCTTTTTTCTTCTATCTAAACACTTTATACCCTTCTCTACCCTTTTTGAGCTGGTGTCATTTTTCTTTGACCACCCTCTCTTGGAATCAAGTTTAGAGTCAAAAGTCCAAAAAAAGAGAGAAAACGAAAAAAAAAAGAGTGAAAATGAAAAAAAAATCCATGCCCCAAGAGTACAAACTGGGGAAACTCTTAGAAAGTTCAAATAAAAAAAAAGAGAAGAAAAGAACAGGCAAAGGTCCACGCCCTCAGAAAATAAAAGCTTGGGCAAATTTGTTTTGAAAAAAAAAAAGAAGAAAGAAAGAAAATGTGAAAAAGAAAAGAAAAAACAGAAAAAACATGTGAAAAAGAAAAAAAATAGTTAGGTCAGATGTTTGAACTACGTTAGACCTGATTCCTAAAAAAAAAATATAGGATACGTAGGCAGCCTTACACGGTTCGGTCCAACCAAATAAGAATTCAAAAAAAAAAATCCAAAAAAATCTCCAATAGCTAAAACTGGGGCAGAAATTTTATTTCACTTTTAAAAGAGTCGATTCCAAGAGTTGTAAGTCTACAACCCCTCATTTTGAGTCTACTGTAAGCCTTCATGCCGACCTTCCTTTCCAACCCTATCCAAAAATCTTCCAAATAAAGACCTCCCGATATGCCTTCAAGAATGCCAAGAGAAGCATGTAATGAGCAACAGTTTCCACATGACATAGAACACTGTGAAGTTGCTCACAAAATAAAAAGGGAAAAAAAAAAAGAGTCTTACTAGTGAAAACCTTCACGGGCACTGTGAGACAACGGTAAGTAGAGATGAATAAATGATAGAGGCTTGTTGGTGAAAACCCCTCGGGGCACCACTAGTCGATAGTGAGTCGTGAAGGTGATGCAGAGGATTAGCACGAACAAGCCCGACTTCAAAGGTCATAAGAATGGTGAAAGGGAAGAATATATCAGTTGGATAGATCAGCCGCTGAGTTCAAAATGCATGTCATGATCATTAAGGCTAGTTACCGCAAAAGAAAAAGAAAAGAAAAAACAACTCTCTTCCTTCTGTCCTTCTGATAGGGGCGTTGCTTGTTAATACTTGCTTCTTTGAATCATTGTGTCCTTCACTCTGAGTCTTGTCAAACCAAGCAAGAAAAGATTTCAAAATCTGCTATCAGCTTTTCAGTTGCACAAAGTAAATTTGGCCAGAACACCAAGTTGTTACAGTCAGCATGCCTTGAGGATTCATTCAAAGGCTTACCTCAAAAGACTCTTGTCAGCCTATTCGGTCACAACAAGCAAAGATAACCTCAAGGTTAAATAGGGATTCTCTGTAGTACCGAACAATGACTATGAATTGTGCGCATCATGCAAAGGGCTCTTACTAGTTGTGATTCTATCTGACAGTCAAATTGCTCCAAAAGGCAAGAAGCCATTCAAGATATCAGAAAAGGTCGCCTACGCAAAGATCTCTTGTTGGGATAAGGTTGACTGAGCCACAAATACAAATGGTACCGGGTGTGAAATAATCAGAGTTGGTGCAGAACAAAAGTTTCTTGAGGCAGATTCAAGTTGATTGAGCAAAAGTCAAGCTGCTCAGGACTCAAGGCCACAAACTGACCACCACTTTTTAAAACTGACAAAATTTTCTTTGTTTGAAACAGGAACAAAGCAGTGCAACGAAAGTGGTTCAAAAAAAAAAAGAGAAGAGCCGAAAAAGGGAAGTTTCTCAAACCTTTTACCTTTATTTGTCTTGCTAGTGTACATAGAATGTCGCCATTACTCTTCACATTTTCATCCTAGGATAAAAACTCCTAGTCTGATGGATTTTCCTCCCAATAAAAATCCTAGTCTGATGAACTTTCTCCTAGGATAGAAATCTTAGTCTGATGAATCTTTCTCCTAAGATAAAAAGCCCTATTCTGATGAACTTTCTCCTAGGATCAAAATCTTAGTCTGATGAATCTTTCTCCTAAGATAACATATAGAAAACCTAGTCTGATGAACTTTCTCCTAGGAACAAATCTTAGTCTGACGAATCTTTCTCCTAAGATAGAAGACCTAGTCTGATGAACTTTCTCCTAGGAACAAATCTTAGTCTGACGAATCTTTCTCCTAAGATAGAAGACCTAGTCTGATGAACTTTCTCCTAAGATCAAAATCTTAGTCTGATAAATCTTTCTCCTAAGATAACAAAAAAAAATGACCTAGTCTGATAAATTTTCTCATAGGATCAAAATCTTAATCTGATGAATCTTTCTCCTAAGGTAATAAAAAAAAACATAGTCTGATGAATCTTTCTCCTAGGATACATGTCTTAGTCTGATGAATTTTTCTCCTAAGATAAAGAAAACTAAGTCTGATGAATTTTTCTCCTAAGATAAAGAAAACCTAGTCTGATGAATCTTTCTCCTAGGATAAACGTCTTAGTCTGATGAATCTTTCTCCTAAGATATACAAAAAAAAATTGAAAAAAAAAACAGAAAATCCTTCTTAATTCATTTTAGCATAGATACACAATTCAATAGTCTCATTTTCCAACATAGGGTCTCCAATCCCTAGTTGATTTTATTTTAGACATAGGGTCTCCACTCCCTAGTTGATGACTTTAGACATAGGGTCTCCACTCCCTAGTATTCTTTCCAACATAGGTGTCTATTCCCTAGTTGATGCCGACATAAACTGATGAATCTCATTTCCAGACACCGGCATAACCTGGTGATCTCTTCCTGATAACGGCATAACCTGTTGATCATTCCCTGACACTGACATAACCCATTCCCCAGGAAACGGCATAACCTGTTGACCTTTCCAGACACCGGCATAACCTGGTGATCTTTCCTGACAACAGCACAACCTGTTGATCATTTCCTGACACTGACATAACCCAATGATCTCCTTTTCCCGGCAATAGCATACCTATTGACCTTTTCCCAGACACCGGCATAACCCAATAATCTTTTCCCAGACGGCAGCATAACCTGTCGATCTTTTCCAACATAGGGTCTCCAACCCCTAGTTGATTTTACTTTTAGGCATAGGTTATCCACTCCCTAGTTTACAATAACTCCGGGTGCTCAATTCCCCGCTTTTCATTGCTTTCAATAATAAAGTAGCATAGATTTTATTACAATAACTCGCGAAAACTGTGGCAGAAAATTTCATTCGTTTGTTTTTTATTTTGCACAGATTACATTTAGGACAATGGATTTGAGACGACCAAAAGAAGAAGTTTTGATCCAGAATAAAAGAAAAGAAGAAAAAGAGAAGTCCAAACCCAAAGAAGCGAAAAAGATGTGGACTGTTCAGGACGAGATTGAAGTCATTCATTCTGTATATCTTGCCTTGATCCGAAAAGATGTTGAAGAATGAACTAGCACCTGCAGCCAATAAGCATCGAGATTCAGATCAGAGTCTGCATGAAGAACCAACCAAGACTCAAGACCAAGCTTCAGAAGACTCATAGATAGAAATCTTGTAACTCGTAGCTGATATGCTTAATTAGTCTTTTCTTTTTGATTTTGATGTAATAATGGGACCGCGGACTGGAACCTCGACGGAACGGCACCTCACTCGAGTCTCTCATCCTCTCCACCCACTCCATCACTCCAAAACTTCTTGAACTACACGTGACCTGATTCCCTCATAACCCGGGATATGTAGACTGTCCAAAACCAGGACTCGGTCACATTCTCCTTTCTTTTAATTTTAGGTCTCTCTAAATAAGGGTCGGGTCAAAAAACTTGTCTCGTCGTTCTTTGCCTGAAAACTCTTCGCGTTTTCAGTCAAAGAGGGG
This sequence comes from Nicotiana knightiana, assembly GCA_005239525.1. NCBI lineage: Eukaryota > Viridiplantae > Streptophyta > Magnoliopsida > Solanales > Solanaceae > Nicotiana > Nicotiana knightiana. Next base: position 109,179 of record ML371313.1, on the reverse strand, counting down.
CAGTTGTAGACGCGTAATTTTTGACCCTCCCCGAGATATTATACTTTTTAGCGTTTAAACATTTTGTTTAGGCCTAATATCTCTTTTACTTTATTTTAAGCACAAAAATGAAAATTACAAAAACATTTTCACTTTTAATATTTATTTTTTATTTTAGTAGTATATTTTAATTAATTAAGTGTAAGTTTTATTTTATTTTTATAAATACATTATATCTTTTTGTAGTCTTCCTAGCCCAAAACAAAAATCCAACCAGACCTGGACCCAACCCAATTCCCAAGCCCATTACCCTTAGCCCAATACCCACTAACCTAAAATACTCATTCTTATACACTCACTACAACCATCAGCAGGGAGGACTACACCTTAATCACACAAAATACACACACCTGAAGAGGAGCGTCGTTCGAGCCCCTCCCAAGCGCCTGCCTCTCTTCTCCTCCATTCTCACTACACATAAATCCACAAAACCTTGAGCACCTTCACAAAAGAGGGAGGAACCTCCTTCCAAAAAAGCAAAAACGGCGGACCCTTTTCTTCTCCATTTCTTCTTCATCTTCTACCCACACAACAAAAAAAACAGACCTAAATCAAACCACCTTTAAACCAGCACCCATGTCTTTCTCTTCTTCTCTTCATTCCTCAAAAAAATCCCAGCTGAAAAAGGGACCAAAACAATCCCAAAATAAACAGAAATAGCTCAAAAAAGGGGTACCGAACCCCCATAAACTTTAGCCCAAATAAGGATAAAATCACGCCATTGAAGCAGTCAAATAGTCACCTAAAATCAACCAGATTTTGGTCTGAAACTATTTAGATCTAGCCGGTCTTGCGATATTTTGATGATTCGAGTTTCGATTTTTAGTCGAGGTTTGGTCCGGGTTTGAGTTTAGAAGCTTTGTCGCAAGATTTTCTACTCATTTGCCGATTCATTCTTGGTTCGGTGCACTTGTTTTGGCATAGAGATCTTGTACTAATCAAGTTCAGAAAAGAGAAGTTGCTTGCTAAGGTCTCTTTCTTACTTTTTTTTTTGGTTCAATAATACATGTTTATAGCTACATGAATGAATATGTTCCGTTTTATGAGCTTGTTAATTGGATTATTTTGGTTTCTGCCATTTATGTGTTCATCCCCTTGATGTGTTGCATAAGCATATTAAAATGGTGTATATTACTTTGCTTCTTTTTAGTTTTGTTAATATTGGCTGTAACTCTTTTCTTTGTAGTTTTGCATGCAAATGAGTTTAAATATTGGGAATGAGGGCAAAGCTATCATGTAAGATCTTTAAAGTGTACAACTTCACATTAGGATATTAATGTGTGCAGTAACAACTAATGTAGGCAAAAAATAAAATAATTTTTAGTAACAGAAACAAAGTGTGTCGTCTCATTAAGATGTGACGTACGCTGTTGGGATTAATTAGCTTTAGGAAAATAGTTGATGAACATCGCAGTATGCTTTATGCGTGCTTAATTAATCAAGTTATCGTGATTATGTACACGTTTGCATGACACGATTTCGATTTCAAAAATTGAATACTCGTAGAAATGCTCTTAGACGCGATTTTTAAAATAAATATCGTTATTGCGTACACGTTCGCGTGACGTGATTACAATTTTTTCAGATAAATTCAAGGTACGCGGTCATGCGACTTTGACTAAGTTTTCTTAAATAAATTAAGTGTCGTAAATTGTGTACACGTATGCGTGCCATGATTCTTGACACGCCAAACTAAACGAGTATACGTACGCATGACTCATATAAAGGTAATTATTCAGATAATCGAATAATAAGAAGCGGTAAAAACGTAAATGCACATAGGTATTAAAATCAGTAATTAAATAATTTAGGCCAAGTATAAATCATTAAGCGACCGTTCTAGAACCACGGAACTCGGGAGTGCCTAATACCTTACCGTTCTAGAACCACGGAACTCGGGAGTGCCTAATACCTTACCGTTCTAGAACCACGGAACTCGGGAGTGCCTAATACCTTCTCCCGGGTTAATAAAATTCCTTACCCGGATTTCTGGTTCGCAGACAATTTAACAGAGTCAAAATTCCTTGATTTTGGGATTTCTAAAATAAATAAATGGTGTCCCAGGCACCGTAAAAAATTTGGGTGGCGACTCTGAACAAATAAATAAATCCCAAAATCGAATAATGTCACTTAAAGTGTAAGAACTCCCTCATTACCCTTACCCGTGATATCAAAAAGGAGGTGTGACAGTAACTGGCACAAAAGAGAGAGAGAGCAGATAGTTTTTAGTTGTGAGAGAGAGAGTTGAACATATTAGTTCGTGTGTTTGACTGTTTAATGAGAGGTAATGTATATATAGTTTGAAAACAGGTATCAAATAAGGTAGGAATCAAAGTTAACCCATAATTAAGGGACTGTGTATCAATCAGTATAAAATCAGCATAGATATCCCTTAAATTGAAGGGGTTAAGTTCAAACGGTAATATGCAGACAACAAATAAGGAAAGATACCATATGTGACTGCATATAACATATAAGGAAATAATTTAACACAATACAAGTATGGGACATGCAATTGAGACTAGGTTCAGAATATTTCAATTAAGGAAATAACATAAGAATCCATGTGACAACATAGTCGACCAAAATAAGGCAAGGGAATAGTTTAAAGGTTGAAAAATCAGTTAGGTAAATCATCACAAGAGAACAATAAGAGATATCAATTACAGGAAATTAGGTATTTAAATAAGAGTAGTACTGATTAGGGGGAGATTATCACAAATCCCTATGGATACACGGAATAAACACACAATGGGCAAGTAAAAATCAGAGACTCAAGTAAAAGTCACATAGATCAATGATTCAATACTAGCACACAATAAATAATTAAAGGAATTAACAAACGAACATGATATAATAGGGACAATCAGAAACCCTAATGATTATGGTAGCAAGAAATTAAAGTAGTAATAACTAGAGGGACTAAACAGGACGGACACAATATAATCAGAAGAAACCAAAAATTGGAAACCCTAATGAGCCAAATAGGGCAAAACTCATAGAAACCTTAAGACGTTCACGAGAAAACAAGAGTTCATACGGATTAAACGAATATATCAGTAAAAAGACACTCAGAATCTAAGAACCTAGGGTTTTCATCATAATAAGTCAAACAAAAGAAAAACTTCAAACAAATTGTTAAAACATAGTAGGAATCATAGAATGATACTAAAAAGCAGAAGAAAAATCGTTTTGAAAAAAGGGTTATGAAACCCTAATTTTGAGATGAAGAAACGTTTGGAAACAGTAAAGTTTTTTTGAAGGAAACATATAAAAACTTCATAATATACACAGATCTATAGCATATCTAAAAGAACCGGGGAGTTTTAAGAGTTAGGGTTTCAAAGAGAACCCGGAAAGGATAAGGAAAAACCCCCAAAATATTACCGGTCTTAGCCGGAAAGTAATAGATATTACTCGAACGGCCGGAGATGGCCGGAAAACGGCATGAAAGGCCATTGGTGGAAGTCGAACCACTCCAGGTTCACTTGAAGACCTCAAGGTAGTGTCAAGCCGGCGTGGGGTGAGACACATGCTAGGAGATGGTGAGAGGTCATGGTTTCCGGCGAGAGAGGTGGCCGGTGAAGATGAACAAAGTTCATCGGAAAGGGGGGAAGTTGAGAAGGTTCTAGAGAGAACCAGAGATAGAGAGAGGGAGATAGAGAGATGAATGAGCGGGTGACTGAAATGGGGGGGTAGTCGTTAGGGGTTTAATTAGGAAAGGACGGATCTGGTCCGTTGATTAAAATTAATCAACGGTCCGGATAAAAAGTGGGGATTGGGTTGGGTAGGCTTAGAGATTGGGCTTGGGTTATTGGGTTATCTGGATTGGGTATTGGGATGGTCTCAATTTGGTTGGGGTCAGATTCGATTTAGGCTAGATCTTCTATAGGAAGGGGCTAATTATTAAATACCCAATTAAATAGATAAAGAATTAATAAAAATAGCTAACAATTAGATAAAATAAAAATAAGGCTAAATAGGTGAAATTAAGGTAATTAGATAATACTAAAATATAAAATGGCTAATTTGTGATTTAAAATGGTATAAATATACAATTAGGCTATAATTATAAAATTATTGTAATTATAGCCAAATAATACCAAATTGGCTAATTTGTGAAATAATTAAATCCTAATAGGGTTAAAAAATAATATATTAAGTTAAGAAATATTTTTGAAATCATTTGTAATGCAATTTATAATTAATTATTAGAAATGAAAACACAGGATGAATTAAAATAAATTAATAAAAATATGGTAACATTATAGAAAAATACCAATTGCAATGAAAATCTGATTTTGAAAGTATATATGCAAATTAAAGATAATTTGAGGAAAAATTGGGTATCAACAGCTGCCCCTCTTTACCCGGGGAAGGATGAAAGAGTTATCGGGTAAAGATATGATGGCCAATTTTGACGAAGGGAGACGGTTTGAAAAGGTTTAGGCCGTACCATGGTTTCTGAGTTGCCTACATATCCCTGGTTTTACAGGAATCATGTCGTATGTAGTTCAGGAGTCATCGACGAAGTATACCGATGAAGTTTTACAAGAACGGACACAAAGTATAGGGTTAGGTGCACAAACGGCTTATGGGGTTGTTAGGAGAACTGGAGCGGGACCGCTCCTGTCGGGATGGCAATTTGCTCGCCGAATTACCTGCAAATAAACAATACAAGCATATATTGTGCGTAATTTAAACGTGATGCAAATTCCCATTGGACCATGAATGATGTCTTCGGACGGTTAAGGATGACGTCCTTAGACCATGACGTCCTGGGCTATGAATTGCTTGATGCAGGATTCGCAGGCCATGAAAATAATGTTCTCGGGCATGAGGATGGTGCTTTCGAACCATGACGCCTTTGAATAATGATATGATGAGGTTGAAAGAGATCCTCAGGCCATGGCATGGTGTTCTCGGGCCATGAAAATGGTGCCTCTGAACGATGACGCCTTTAGATGAGTTGGCAATATTTCAGCCCATGCAGATACAATAGAATGATGCTGACGAGACAGAGCTTAGTCTTGCGAATAAAAGGGCAGAGCTTAGCCCGAAAGAAAAGCGAAGTAAATAGTGCTTGAGACAGTGGTTAGTCTCGAAAGGTAAATCGGAGACAGTGCTTAGTCTCGAAAGGCAGAAAGGTAGCCTTATGCAAAATGTAGATGCAGATGGAGACAACGCTTAGTCTCGGAAGGCAGAATGGTAGCCTTATGTAATGATGTAGATGGAGGTAGAGCTTAACCTTGGAAGGAAGAATGCTAGCCTTATGCAAATATGCAAATGCAAATGGAGACAATGTTTAGTCTCGAAAGGCAGAATGGTAGCCTTATGCAGAGATGCAAATGCAGATGGAGACAACGTTTAGTCTCGGAAGGCAGAATGGTAGCCTTATGTAATGATGTAGATGGAGGTAGAGCTTAACCTCGGAAGGCAGAATAGTAGCCTTATGCAAAGATGCAAATGCAGATGGAGGCAGAGCTTAGCCTCGGAAGGCAGAATGGTAGCCTTATGCAGAGATGCGAATGCAGATGGAGACAACGTTTAGTCTCGGAAGGCAGAATGGTAGTCTTATGCAATGATGTAGATGGATGTAGAGCTTAACCTTGGAAGGCAGAATGGTAGCCTTATGCAAGAAATAAAATGACAGTAGGAATTCTTAGCTGGTGATGAATTGCGACATTGTGATTATTGAGAGCATTGTGACTGCGGAGCATTGAGGCATGTGCGAACGTCAGAAAGTGCAACAGTTTTGAGAGTCGTATTTTGGACAACGTTTGTCCCCTAAGCGGACAGCTCGTTTAGGGATTTTGCAACGTTAGTGCCTGCAACCAAAGAAAGATCGTGAGTTTTATAAATGGGGGGGAGGGGGGGTTAGTTCGTACCACCGCTGGCTTTTCTTGACTTGATGGGCTCGATATGATGATACTATCTGTAATTATTGGGGTAGAGTTGCTAAATAAAGCTGTTTCAAAAACAAACATGCATGATTTTGTAAAAGCATAATGCATAATTAAAAAAACCGACGACCGTGACACGGCTCGGGACATTACAACCTCTCCTGCTACGGAATTTTGAGGGTCCTCTTCAAAATTCTGCCCCAGTTTCCAATTGCGGGGAAAAATGAAATTTTTATTTAATTGTGACCGAACTCATATGGCTGCCTATGTATCCCCTCTTAAACGGGAATCAGGTCACGCGTAGTTCAATTTACATCATTGAGAAAGCATAAAGATTACACATAGTAGCATTTGAATGCATCTGAATTGATTGGCTTTGGCCAGACTTCTCCGTCCATTTCTGCGAGTATAAGTGCCCCTCCTGTCAGTACCCGGTGAAACATGTACGGACCCTGCCAGTTAGGAGAGAACTTCCCTTTGTCTTTGTCTTGATGTGGAAAGATCTTCTTCAACACCAACTGCCTTGGTGTGAACTGTCTAGACTTGATTCTCTTGTTGAAGGCTCGGGTCATTCTGTTATGGTTGAGTTGACTATGACAGGCTGCATTCATTCTCTTTCCGTCTATGAGGGCTAGTTGCTCATAACGACTCTTTACCTATTCTGCGTCGCTGAGCTTAGCTTATTGTATAATTCTTAGAGATGGAATCTCAACTTCAGCAGGAATAACATCCTCAGTACCATAAACTAGCATATATGGAGTTGCCCATGTTGAGGTGCGAACTGTGGTGCGATATCCCAATAAGGCAAATGATAACTTCTCATACCACTGCTTGTGCCTTTCTATCATCTTTCTTAGTATCTTCTTGATGTTTTCTAAATCTCCTAGGTTGATGATTTCAGTCTCGTCCAGGTTGGACTTAGGTCTGTTCTCAACTTCTTTGACAATCTCGTCAGGTATGACAACTTCTTCTGAATCCACGTCCGTTTGCTGCGTTGTCTTGTTGCATGTCACAATCATCGGTTCATCAAGACAGGTAATAGTAATGATGTATAGGTAAAGTAATGAGAGAGAAAATGATAGCAATAAATATTGATTCATAAGTTTTAAAAATGCTTTTGATAAATTGAACGATTGTTTTGAACATTGAAGATCTTATTGCAGGAATTAAAATGCGAAAAAGGAAATCATTTTGTAAAGAAAAACAATGAATAGCGCTTGTTTTCGGCTTGCTACCCCGAGGCTCGTCGGGCTTTGGTTGTCCTGACAGTCCAATTCTTGAGGTACGTCCCTCTGCTCACAGCCTGTATGGAAGGGCCTTCCTCCCCTCCTCCCAGAGAATAACACAACAGTCCATATCACTGTCCTCCAGAAACAAGTTCCTCATTGCTTCAAGTGCTTCTTCTTCGTCTGATCCATAAATAACGTCGGCCTGTTGGAAGGTCTGCTCCAGATGCGGTATTGGTTGCTCCAAAGGGTAATAAGGACCGCGCCATGGTGGCGACCAGTTTTTGAATTCTTCCCAAGTGTATTCGTATCCCAAACCGAAAGTGGCGTTGTGCTTCTTGAGTTTGATAGGTTTGGAGATCCCCTGACGGTTCTTGCCGAGCCCTTTACCTAGCTCGTACCCTCGCCAATTCATCATACTTGCGATCTTGCTATCCCACAATTTGTCTTTGTCGATAGTGTTGACCCGTTCAATGTGGTGGCAAGTTTCTCCACCCAGCTTCCTTCTTCCTTCAATCACCGGAATAGTCTGGCGACTGTAAATAAGGTTACTACCATCACCATGAATAATCACCTCTTGGTGGTTCCACTCGAACTTCATTGCCTGATGTAGCGTTGATGCTACGGCCCCAGCAGCATGGATCCAGGGTCACCCTAATAACAGGTTGTAGGACGCTGGCACATCTATCACTTGGAAGTCCACCTCGAACCAGGTTGGCCCCATTTGCAGGCATAGGCCGATCTCACCAATGGTGGACCTCTGAGATCCATCGAAGGCTTTCACGTTGATCGCTCCATCCTTTATCTCATGCAGCCCTTTACCCAATTTCTTGAGCGTTATCAGCGGACAGATGTTAAGACTGGATCCCCCATCGATCAGGATTCTGGTGATGAAATAATCTTCGCATTGCACAGTGATGTGCAGTGCTTTGTTATGGCCCAACCCTTCAGGAGGCAGCTCGTCCTCATGGAAAGTGATCTTGTGACTCTCCAACACTTGGCCCACCATATTAGCCATTTCTCCACTAGTGATATTTTTTGGCACATAGGTTCATTCAACACCTTCAATAAAGCATTCTTATGCGTCTCGAAATTCTGCAGCAAAGAGAGGATGGATATTTGCACTGGCATTTTGTTCAGCTGGTCGATGATCGAATACTCCTCGGTTGTACTTTCCTCAAAAGGGCGTCCGAACCTGTCTCGATAATGGGAGGCCGATTGGAGGCCTGCCTGCTGGATTCAGCCAGATGTTCAGGGGTATAGACTCTACCAGTTCTTGTCATACCATGCGTTGCAACAGTTTCTTCAGTCTTGACTTTGCCTTTCCTTCTTGCCTCGGCTGTATATTCCCATGGTACACCATTTGTATAGAAGGGTGGCGTGGTCGACATCGCCACTAGAATTGGTGTGGTTATCCTTACTTCAAGTGGAACATGTGCCTTGGGTGGCAAGATTGCAACCTCAAACGGTGCGGGTGCATTTACCGGAGACACGAACTCAGCTTCAATCGATACTGGTGTCTTTACAGGTGACGCTGCTTCAAACTTAAGAGGCATGGACATATTTACCTCAGCATCCTCAGACGGTTGAATCTGGACTATGATCGGGTTGAGAGTGACTGCAGGTTTCTTTGGATCATCACCTTCTGCGATCAACCCGATTGATCCCTCGGGGTCCCAATCATCTTCCATTTCAATCAAGTGGATGCCTCCACCCTTATGGTCCGGAAGTGGATTGTTGCGGACATTTGGAACGAATTCATTTGTCATGATGACCTTGTTGTCAATCAGGGATTGTATATTGTCCTTCAAAGAGCGACATTCATCGATGGTGTGCCCCTTCATGCCGGAGTGGTATGCACAGGACTTGTTTGGGTTGAACCATTGAGAAGGATTCTCAGGGGTTGCAGCAGGGATGAGGGTGACATAACCAGCAGCTTTGAGCTTCTCATACAGCTGGTCGATGGGTTCAGCGATGGCGGTATACTATTTTGGAGGTTTGCGATCAAAATTAGGACGAGGTCTAGCGAAGTTTTGATGGGTAGGGGTGATTGGTAATGAGATGGTTGAGAATTGTAAGTGTGGTAGACAGGAGCGGGTTGAGAGTATCTGGGTGAAACAGGTTGATAAGTTGGTGGTGGAGGTGATTGATAAGTGGGTGGTGGAGGTGATTGGTAAGTGGGTGGTGGAGCTTGGTATGAGGGTGAGGGTGCTTGGTAAGGTTGGTTGATATGTGAGTGGAGGTGTTGGGTATGTTTGGTATTTGAGTGGGTATTTGGTTCTTTGTGCAACCGTCACAACTCCTGCGTCTCTTTTCTTAGACACACCACCAGACTGCAAAGCCTTGTTTGTAGCTTGCAAGGATTCAAAATTTGTGACCATACCGCTCTTGATACCTTCTTCAATTCGTTCACCTAATTTGATAATGTCGGAGAACTTGTGGTTCTCAATCATCATCAACCGTTCATAGTACTTCGGGTCCTGGGCCCGGACAAAGAACTTGTCCATCTGCTCCTCTTCTAAAACGGGTCTGACCTTGGTAGCTTCAGACCTCCAACGAGTAGCGTACTCGCGAAATATCTCCATGGGCTTCTTTTTCAAATTCTGAATATAGAACATGTCTGGTGTGTTCTTTGTGTTGAAACTGAATCTGTCCATAAAGTCAGATGCCATGCTCACCCAATTCGACCATTTTTTGGGATCTTGGCTGATGTACCAAGACAATGCATCTCCTTTCAAGCTCCTCATGAACAGATTCATGCGGATCTTTTCATCCTTCCCTACTCCAACCAACTTGTCACAATAAGTTCTCAGATGGACCCTTGGATCACCTATACCATCAAACATTTCTAACTTAGGAGGTTTGTATCCCTCGGGCAGTTCGACATCAGACTGTATGTAGAGGTCTTCATAGTTCAACCCTTCGACTCCCTCGATTCCCTCGACGCCTTGAACCCGGCTGGTCAGCTTCCTAAGTTCCTCGGCCAAGTTCTTGATAAGCAGGTCCTTTTCGTCAGACTCAGGTGTATATGTGATAGGGGGAGTCGGGTGTGGCATGGCCTCCACATAGATGGGATTGTTATAGTGGCCTGGTGCATGAGTGTGGAAATGGTCATTTGTGGAGTTCTGAGGTTCTGGGATAAGCGTTGGAGTGTTATTTGGAGTATGGCAGGCATTGCATTGTGCTGGAAGATCTTGGTTCTTTGGTGGGGTGGTGTGATGATGAGTTGCGGGATGATCCTGTTGTTTTGGGATGTTTTGAGGAGGTGTCAGATTCCAGCTGCAACACAGTTTCATTCTGAATCCGAATACCCTGGCCATCAGTGGCCTCTACCCGTTCAACCACATTCTCATTACTGCTGTTGCCTGAATCTTCCATTTTCTTTTTGCCTTTGTTCTTGCCTTTGGGAGGACTAAGAGGAGGAGAGGGTGGAGGGCCCCTGGATCTTGTAAGATAGGATGATGATGCCAGAGTGCACGAACTAACCTTTGGGGAGGGGAATAAATAAATAAAGAAAGAGGAAAACAAAAACAAAAGGTAACCAAGTCAGTGAAGATTATGAAAAGTATTGTGGTATTTAAACACATAGTGCGGGAATGTAAAGCGCGTCCTAACTTGGGGACCTCTTTTGTGCCCGAGGTCGGCCTAGCGACAAATTGATTTGGAGAACTTAAGATGCTAAATGCCTTATTTTATTGATAAGAAAATAGACGAATCCCAAAACGACACTAAATAAACAGGAAGTAAAGGTCACTAATGGCCATTAGCCTTATTACATTGATAAAGTAAAAGAAAGACATTCCTATCTACTTGGTCCTAGAAGAACCTTACCCAGACTCGGCATTCTTGCTTCCCTCGTACAGTTTCCCCAACTCGCGAAGTCCCAACAACAGGTATGCTCTGGCTAGATGTCCTCCTTCAGTCCCTTCAGCCTTTTGACAGTCTTCAACCCTTTTGAGAAATTTTTCCTCCATCTCCACTATGCCTTGCTCCAAATACGCTAACCTTTTGTTGGTGCTGATAGCCATATCTTTCCATTCCTCGATTAGTTTCTTGCTAGACTCATGTATTTCCTCACTTTCTGACGAGAGTTTTGTCACTAGAATGCAAATCTTCCCACCAACTTAGCAATCTTGGATGGATATTGGAGACCGTGCCGAATCTGGGAACTTCGTGCCTCATATTTCTGCAAGGCAAACAGGGTTAAGCCCTTACCCCCACCAGACCCGACTATTTAACATCAACAATTAGCATAAAGCATTTAGTTCTCCAAATAAATGCACAGAACGTGATGATGTCCGTTTGGGTTTAGGGAAATCCAGTGGACTTTTGGATAAGGCAATCTTCAAAGCTATCGTGTGGGCCACACTTTAGCATGGCTAGGTTTGACCATGATGCATGAAACAACATAACGGAGTAAGATTTCTATGGGGTTTTAGACTGGTACCCTCGAGTGTAAAACTCAAGGAGGAAAGGCACAGAACCGTCGAATGCACTGCTGATCGACTAATTTTACCGCAAATAAGCCTTTCCGAATTTAGGGGGTAATAATATAGGAAGATCGAAACCACCCATCAAGCGTTGCTATAGTATTTTGTTTGGCACGAGTGGAGTATGAATGTTGAATCATGATTGTGCAATAAACAGTAAAACATGTAGTCATGTATTTGCACGTTATGAAAGCAGTAAATACAACAATTTATAATTTAAAAGCGGTTACAAAGGAAGGAAGCAGAAAAACATGTCAGTTACTTTTGAAGAAAAATAAATCCTTAAAGGAATAGACAAGTAATTACACATAAGGGAAATGGGAAGAGGTACAAATTCACAAATCAATTTGAAAATGGTAAAAGCCTGAAAGTCCCCAGCAGAGTCGCCATGCTGTCGCGCCCCCCTCTTTCCTCGTGGAGATCGGGTTTATGACATTCGGTTGAGACAACTCTTTCCTTTTGGGAAAGGGGTTTGTGTTTTTTAGAGTTGCCACCTAACGATTTTTAAAGGTATGTTAGGACACCAAAGGGGTTCATTTACAACTACGTTGTTAACCAGAGATAGGGTAAGGGCTTGAAATTATCCTAAGGGGAAGGTGTTAGGCACCCCTCAGGATCCACAAGTGTGGTTCCCGGCCAAACAACTTTTGTGAATTTGTACGGCTTAGCAAACAAACAAATAAAGGCTCAAATAAGAGGGGATTTAAGTCTTAAGCATGCAGATGTTTGAAAATAGTAAAGAAGGTTAGATTTTGAAAGGATTACAATCTAAGCATATAAAGGGTATCCTAGGTTTATAATAATATGAATCACATCAATGCAATACCCGGTAATCACTCCTCGAAGAGGGGCTACACGTGGTATTAGCGCACCGGTCATTATATCCATATTCTACCCTTTCCCACCCCATGAAAGTAACTAAATCGAGTGTTGGTCTCGACCTCTATTGCATGATGTTACCCATCCCTTCCTATCAGTCCCGGTGGAAATTAGGACTCCTATCCTAAAGGGAGATGCTAGGCAGACCCTCAGGTTTAAAGTCAAAACATTAAGTGACAAACAAGAAACATATAGGACTGCAATTAAGGGGGATAAACATACAAACAGGAAAAGGCTCAAGAACCTCCACAGATAAGGCAAATAAGCAGCATGACTCAAACACAATTAAAGTCTTTGATTCAGATCCTAAAACATGGTGTCTAAATGATAATAACAAAGAGGCAGATTTCCAATTTTATCAATTAATCACCTAAGGCTTGCCTAGGCGGAGGACAGTGTATACTAATAATCTGAATTGTTAAAGGGACTGTTGCAAATTATTACCTACACATGTTGTTCTAGGTTATTCAGAACACAACATTGTTGCCGGTCGTTTTAGAGAAACTGAGTGAAGTTGTTTTATTCCTTTTCATGCATCACTAGGTGTATTTAGGCGAGTAATATGCAATCCTAAGGACATGGTATCTAGTGCACAGAGATGCAGAATGACGCAGAATCAGAAACCTAAACATGATCTCTAAATGCACAAATATTGCATTGTTTAAACATGGTTCAGGAGATGTGAACATGACAGGTTTATTAGTGTTGTTTATCCTAAACATGATCTCTAAGTGTACATGGCAGCCTAGAGCATGATTGTAAAGTATTGGTTATTAGCACATTTTAGCACAGGACTTTCGAACTGAGATGCCAATAGATGCTGAAAACAGTAAGTGTAAGACCTAGGGAACATGGTCTCTAATGCATGATCTTGTACATATAAGTCCTAAGCATGGTTTCTATTGCGCAAATAGGGAATAAAACCTAATATCATGGCTTCTACCCTCTAATAGCTTAACATACATATTTACCCCTCCCTTTTCACTATCCATCCCCAAAGAGTTGTTTACAACAATTATTAGAGGCCATTTGCATGAATTATATAACTGAATAATGAAAAGAAGAGGTTATACTATAGGGAGCCTACTGATAGGCCCAGAATCTCCAGAATGCCTCATTTCCATTCTATTCACAACCTTTCACATGATCCAGGTGTGTCAAAGTTCCCTAAGGATCTCAAGGGATCCGGGGCAATGCTCACACCCAGAGTCATAACCAAATTTGAGTAAGTGCAGTATGGAAGGGCCATCCTTAGTGTGTCAAAGTTGAGAGGGAACTCAAGGGTCCCAAGGCAATGCTCACACAGAGAGGGGCAGAACTTAATGATCTAAGAGTAGAGTGAGAGTGCTCGACATAGTTTTGAAAAGGTTAAGTAAGAAAACAGTTTTGAAAGGGTAAGTAAGAAAACAGTTTTGGAGAGGGAAACTTGATTGAAATAGTTTTATAACAAAGAAGTTTAACCACTAAAAGGGCAGGAACACCAACAAGTTCAACATCACACAAAGGACCAGGAATAGTCCAACAATCACAAACAGGGATAATGGGATTTGAGGGAAAAATACAGAGCATGTGAGGGCAAACATGTAGTAGGCAATACATAATTAGAAGTGCCTAAGGATTCAGGGGATTGGGGGGTACAGTAGGGTATAGGATTATATTAGCATAACAGGACCAAATAGTTCGGGACAGTCGGATTTACCCTAATCAAACTAATGTACCAAACATAGGCATGAAGATTCACATAGAACATGTATCAAGTACATAAAGACATGTTGGTTGTGACAAATAGAGTATAACTTATAATGTGAAAGGAGTTCAGGATCCTAGTTACATGTTGGACAACAAAATAATAAGTAAAAGCAAATTAGAATCACAATGAATTGCAACAGTAGTAGAAACATGTTGGTTTGGGAACTGAAATCTGAATTAGAACATACCAGCGAAGGGAAGAAAGCAGTAACACAAACAGGAAGTAGGAGATGCATAATAGTTACCCTTGGCTTGCAGCCGGCTAACTTAGAATAGTAGTAACTAGCACAGAAAATAGAGACAAAGTAGAGAGTTTTTAGTTGTATGAGAGAGAGTTGAACATATTAGTTCGTGTGTTTGACTGTTTAATGAGAGGTAATGTATATATAGTTCGAAAACAGGTATCAAATAAGGTAGGAATCAAAGTTAACCCATAATTAAGGGACTGTGTATCAATCAGTATAAAATTAGTATAGATATCCCTTAATTGAAGGGGTTAAGTTCAAACGGTAATATGCAGACAACAAATAAGGAAAGATACCATATGTGACTGCATATAACATATAAGGAAATAATTTAGCACAATACAAGTATGGGACATGCAATTGAGACTAGGTTCAAAATATTTCAATTAATGAAATAACATAAGAATCCATGTGACAACATAGTTGACCAAAATAAGGCAAGGGAATAGTTTAAAGGTTGAAAAATCAGTTCGGGAAATCATCACAAGAGAACAGTAAGAGATATCAATTACAGGAAATTAGGGGTTTAAACAAGAGTAGTACTGATTAGGGGGAGATTACCACAAATCCCTATGGATATACGGAATAAACACATAATAGGCAAGTAAAAATCAGAGACTCAAGTAAACGTCACATAGAATCAGGGATTCAATACTAGCACACAGTAAATAATTAAAGGAATTAACAAACGAACATGATATAACAGGGAGAATCAGAAACCCTAATGATTATGGTAGCAAGAAATCAAAGTAGTAATAACTAGAGGAATTGAACAGGACGGACACAATATAAGCGGAAGAAACCAAAAATCAGAAACCCTAACGAGAAAAATAGGGCAAAACTCATAGAAACCAACGTTCACGAGAAAACAAGAGTTCATACAGATTAAACGAACATATCAGTCAAAAAAGAGACTCAGAATCTAAGAACCTAGGGTTTTCATCATAATAAGTCAAACGAAAGGAAAACTTCAACAAATTGTTAAAACATAGTAGGAATCATAGAATGATACTAAAAAGTAGAAGAAAAATCATTTTGAAAAAGGGGTTATGAAACCCTAATTTTGAGATGAAGAAACGTTTGGAAACAGTAAAGTCAAGAAATATTTTTGAAATAATTTGTAATGCAATTTATAATTAATTATTAGAAATGAAAATACTGGGTGAATTAAAATAAATAATAAAAATATGGTAAAACTATAGAAAAATACCAATTACTATGAAAGTCTAATTTTGAAGGTATATATGCAAATTAAAGATAGTTTGAGGAAAAATTGGGTATCAACAACATCATCAATACCGTGAAAAGGGCTTTATGAAATATTCTGATTTAATTCATGCCTTTTGGTGGCTGAACAACATAATGCCCTTTTATTGAAATTTATGAAGAACGCCCCACTGGATCAGTTCCATTTCCAGAAGCGAATCTGGAAACGATAGATTTAAAGTCTCAAAGAAGACAAAATAATTATCGTGGCCGTATATATATACGTGGGCATGGCAAAGGGAGAAATAATAATCGCGATGCTGGCGGTCGTTATAAACAAGAGAACAATAAGGGTTCTCAGAATAATTCTTCAAAAGGCAAAAGTAATATTTGCCACCGATGTGGTATGAAAAAATTATTGGGCACAAATTTGTCGTACACCCGAATATTTTGTCAAACTTTATCAAGCATCTATAAAAGGGAAGCAAAATAAAGTTGAGACTCACTTGACCTTTCAAAATGATGTTGAGGCGGGCCCTATGAATAATCATGATAAAGTTGAAGCAAACCTTGCCTATAAAGATGATATTTTTGAAGGCCTTGTAGATAGTACTCATTTAGAAGATGGAGACTTCTTTGAACAACATAACTGAAGACTTATTTTTGAAAAACAATTATGAGAATAAATGTATTTTTTATGAAGTTCACATTTTGAATAAAACTTTTTATGTTGTCAGTATTTACTTTCCTAATTATAGTTCCTTTTGTTCTTAAATTTTTCAATATTACTTATGATGTATTTTTATTTTTTATTTTTTATGAAGAATATGAAAATTTCTTAGTCTTCAGTTGGCCATATAAATGATAAAGAAGAAATGTGTCTTTTGGATAGTGCTATGACGCACACCATATTAAAAGATAAGAGATATTTCTCTTATTTAATTATGAAAGAAGTCAATATCATAACAATATCTGGTAGTACAAAATTAATTGAGGGATTTGGAAGAGCGAATGTATAACTACCAAAATGAACTATATTGGTTGTTAATAATGCATTATATTGTAGTAGGTCTCAAAGAAACTTGTTGAGTTTTAAAGATATTCGTCAAAATGGCTATCATATTGAGACCAATGAAGGAAAGGTTGAATACCTTTATATTACTACAATAAAAGAGGAAAAGAAGTATGTGCTTGAAAAGCTTCCCGTATTTTCCTCCGGATTATACTACACTCGTATTAGTATAGTCGAAACACATGCCATAGTAAACAAGGAGTTCACTAATGATTTTGTTATTTGGCATGACCGGTTGGGCCATCCCGATTATAACATGATGTGCAAAATAATTGAGAATTAACATGGTCATTCATTGAAGAACCAGAAGATTCTTCAAACTAAAGAATTCTCTTATGCTGCATGTTCTCAAGGCAAACTGATTATTAGACCATCAACAATCAAAGTTGGAGTTGAATCTCCGGACATTTTTGGAACGTATACAGGGTGATATATGTGGGCCCATACACCCTCCAGGTGGACCATTCAGGTATTATATGATTTTGATAGATGCATCTACAAGATGGTCAGATGTGTGCTTGTTATCAACCCGTAATTGGCCTTTGAGAGGTTACTAGCTTAATTAATAAGATTAAAAGCACAGTTTTCAGATTATGCAACTAAGACACTTCGTCTTGATAATGTTGGTGAATTTATGTCTCATGCCTTTAATGATTATTGCATATCAACTGGAATAAAAATTGAGCATCCAGTTGCTCATGTTCATACTCAAAATGGTCTAGCGAAATCATTGATCAAACGCCTCCAATTAATTGTTAGACCAATGCTTATGAGAACAAAATTTCCTATTTCGGCATGGGGCTATGTTATTTTTCATGCAACAGCTGTTGTATGGATAAGACCCACAAGTTATCATAAAGTCTCCCCAATATAATTGGTTTTTGGTGAGGAGCCAAATATTTTCCATTTTAGAATATTTGGATGTGCAGTATATGTTCCAATTGCTACACCATAACGCACAAAGATGGGACCCCAAAGAAGATTGAGGATATATGTTGGGTATGAATCTCCTTCTATTATAAAATATTTGGAACCTATGACTGGAGTTATTTACAACAAGATTTGATGAATGACATTTTGATGAATCAATATACCCAATATTAGGGGAAGAAATAAGCAGATGCAAAAGGAGATAGATTGGAATGCATTATCACTATCTCATTTAGATCCTCGAACAAATCAATGTGAACACGGGGTTTAAAAGATAATTTATTTACAAAATATTGCAAATCAACTGCCTGATGCATTCACTAACCTACCAAGGGTGACTAAGTCACATATTCCAGCTGCTAATGCTCCTATTCAAATTGATGTCCCCGTTGGACTATCTATAAATGCAAATGAGTCTAAGTCACACTTGAAACGTGGTAGACCAATTGGTTCCAAAGATAAAAATCCTCGAAAGCGAAAAGGAAGAAATGATCTAGGAGATCATAATATGGAGGCAATTGCTCAAAAAGAGCCATGTGACATAAGAAAGGACTAGGTACCTGAAATAATACGAATGAAGAGATCTCAATAAGTTATGTCTCTACGGAAAAAAGGTGGAACCAAAATAGTATTATTGTCGACAATATTTTTGCTTACAATTTTGCTGTTGAAATAATGCAACAAGACGAGGATCTTGAACCAAGATCTGTCGATGAATGTAGACAGAGAAATGATTGTCCAAAATAGAAAGATGCTATCCAGACAAAATTAGCGTCACTTGAAAAACGTGAAGTATTCGGACCTATAGACCGAACATCTGGAGGAATAAAGCCAGTGGGATACAAATGAGTTTTTGTGCGAAAACAAAATGATAAAAATGAAGTCGTTAGATATAAATCACGACTTGTGGCACAAAGATTTTCGCAAGGACCTGACATTGATTATATGGAGACATATTCTCCCGTGGTGGATGCAATCACTTTTAGGTATCTTGTAAATTTGGCAGTCCATGAAAAATTTGATATGCGTCTAATGGATGTTGTCACAACCTATTTATATGGCACATTAGACAATAAAATTTATACGAAAATACCTGAAGGGCTTAAAGTTCCTGAAACTACTAAAAGTTTTCGGGAAACTTGTTCAATAAAGCTTCAAAAATCCTTATACGAATTGAAACAATCAGGGCGAATGTGATATAATCGCCTGAGTGAGTATTTGCTTAAAGAAGGGTATAAGAATGATCCATTTTGTCCTTATGTATTTATAAGAAGGTCTGGATCTGAATTTGTTATAATCGCTGTGTATGTTGATGATCTAAATATTATTGGAACTCATGGGGAACTTCCAAAAGCAATAGACTGTTTGAAGGAAGAATTTGAAATGAAAAATCTTGGAAAGACAAAATTTGGTCTTGATCTACAAATTGAGCATATGGAAGGTGAAATTTTTGTCCATCAATCAACTTATACCGAAAAGATCCTAAAGCATTTTTATATGGATAAAGCACATCCATCGAGTACCCGATGGTTGTGAGATCACTTGATATAAATAAAGATCCATTCCGACCTCATGAAAATGACGGAGAGCTTCTTGGTGATGAAACTCCATATCTTAGTGCAATTGGGGCACTAATGTATCTTGCAAATGATACTCGACCAAATATAACTTTTCCAGTAAGTTTATTAGCAAGATTTAGTTCCTTTCCAACGACAAGACACTGGAATGGTGTTAAGCATATTTTTAGATACCTCCGAGGGACTATTGATATGGAATTATTTTATTCTTATGAATCTGATTCACAAATGATTGGTTATGCAGATGCAGGTTATTTGTCTGACCCATATAAAGCCCGATCTCAAACAGACTATCTATTTACTTGTGGAGATATAGTTATTTCATAGCGTTCAACAAAATAAACTTTAGTTGCTACATCTTCCAATCATACAGAGATAATAACTATTCATGAAGTTAGTCGAGAATGTGTATGGTCGAGATCAATGACTCAACATATTCAACAACTGCCTGGTCTTTCTTTAAAAACGAAGATTCCAACGATATTGTATGAAGATAATGCTGCTTGCATAGCTTAACGAAAATGAGGATATATCAAAGGAGACAGAACAAAGCACATCTCACCAAAGTTCTTTTTTCACGCATGATCTTCAGCAAAATGGTGAGATAGATGTTCAACAAATTCGCTCAGTGATAATCTGACAGATTTATTCACTAAGGCATTGCCAACATCAACATTTGAAAAGCTGAGACATAAGATTGGAATGCATCGTCTCCGAGATATCAAATAAAATTTTCATCAGGGGGAGTATAGTACGCGCTGTACTCTTTTTCCCTTAACCAAGGTTTTGTCCCGAGTGGATTTTTCTGGTAAGGTTTTTAATAAAGCAACACTCAATGTGTATTACAAGATATGTGTACTCTTTTTCCTTCACTAGACTTTTTCTTACTCGATTTTTTCTAGTAAGGTTTTAACGAGACACATTATCTTTTAGATGGACATCCAATGGGGAGTGTTATGAATATGTTAAAGTGAATGTCCATTGAATACTCCTAGACATCCCTATTCCACGAACCATTTGAGTTCATGTATTTAGTTAATTCATCACTTAATATTTGTAACCTTTATGTGTATTTTTGTAACTTTTCATATATCTTATATCCTATAATTAGGGTATACTTTATCTCATGAAGTACACCCAAGAAACACATTTGAATACTACATCTTGTCTCAATTACTATATTATTCTATTTTTTGCTATTATTTCTTAACAATAAAGATGCATTGTGATTCATTAATTTTTTTACGAATCTCTTGTGAAATGAAATATATAACTGAAAAAATATTTATATTTCTATAAAATTAATATCATCCTATAATAAATACTCTGTAAATTGAATCAGATACTATTAAAAAGGATAATCTGATACACAAAGTATTTCTTGTTCACGCATGATCGTAGAAAGATTGTACTCCGGGAGATATAATATAGACAACCTACCACAATACAAATTACTATTTTTAAGACTCGAACACTTAGCCAATATTATAATAGAAAAAAGGAAAAAGAAAAAAGAAAAAAGAACCGAGGCAAAATAGTATTTCTGCAAAATGCAATTCAAGGGGCCCAATCACGTGACTGCCCTACCTAACGGACTCGTCAATCGTAACATCTGTAACGGTTCATTTCTCAAATGCAGCGCATTAACGGCGAAACCCACAAGCGTTACCTTTCACGTCGTCCACTAACGTCCACTCATGGCTTCTTGTGACGACGATTTCTCACTCCTCGGTGACGATAACGCCGCCGTCACCGTCACTCCTACCACCACCACGGCCCACACTTCCAATCCTACTTACCACCACCACCATCAACCTTTCTCCCACCGTTACAAGCCGGCGCAAATCCACGCCCCGCCTATCTCTAACGGTAGTCCGAAAAACATCTCCGGCGATGAAGATGGTGACGGATACAGCGACAATAACAACACGCCGTCGTATCATATTGGAGTGAATCCGTACGATACCGATTCAAATCCGTTTGAAAACGACGGCGACGTTGACAGATCGAGGCTCAATCAATCAAACGACAACAAACGAACGGATCGAGAGCATATCAGCGATAACGGAACGCCGTACAATTACAAGAGATCAAAACTCACCTCCTCCTCCGCCGCCTCCGGCGGAAGCGGCAGCGGAGAGTACCGGAAGGACAGAGAAGAATGGAGCGATACGGCAATAGCGTGTTTATTAGAGGCTTACATGGAGAAGTTTGTGCAATTGAATAGAGGAAATTTGAGAGGGAGAGATTGGGAAGAAGTGGCGGCGATGGTGAGCGAAAGGTGTGAGAAGCAATCGAAGAGTGTGGAACAGTGTAAGAATAAAGTTGATAATTTGAAAAAAAGGTATAAATTGGAAAGGCATCGTATGAGTAACGGCGGAATCACGATGAGTCATTGGCCTTGGTTCAAGCAAATGGAGCAAATTGTTGGGAATTCAGTATCAGGAAAGGCTACGTCTACATCTGAAG
This sequence comes from Nicotiana knightiana, assembly GCA_005239525.1. Lineage (NCBI taxonomy): Eukaryota > Viridiplantae > Streptophyta > Magnoliopsida > Solanales > Solanaceae > Nicotiana > Nicotiana knightiana. Next base: position 87,394 of record ML371313.1, on the reverse strand, counting down.
AGGACAAAGCCATTGTTGCAGTTACCAACTCTAGCATTAGCAGACAATCTAAAAGGTAATACCTTTTCTAAGCTGGATTCAGGATTTTAACTTGAGGGTTCAACTCTTAACACTTTTACTCACTGTACTTCTAAAATTATTGGTTCAGAATCTAATATTTTTGAAATTCTTTTACATGGCAATTCTAATTGTATAACAATTTGATTCTTTTTCTTGCATTGGATAAAAGTTTTTTGAATTATTGAGCGGAATGGACATAGATGATTCATATAACGGACCCTAACGGGTTAGGATTGAGGTGTAGTTGATTGATTGATTTGATAATATCCCTTCACAATATTGAGGATTGATATATAACAAGGTTGATCTGCCATTGCTGAAATGAAAATATGAAATTTCTCATTTTGGTTTTCCATTTTAGGCTATTTTTGTAATGCAATACCATGAAATGAACTTATGCTGGGAAAAAAATGACTCTTTGTATATGGTGAATGAATTGACTTTTTCTTTATGATACACAGGAAACTGTTTATCAAAGTCTTAATATTTCTCAGCTTGGAGTGAGCTGTACCATTTTTAACTCCGCGTGTGACTCATATTATTTAGATGTGATGTTCTAATTAATTGGGAAGCTTGATATCTTCAGTTGTTTTATAGAATATGTTTTTACTTTTCAAGCTATCCATGATACAGAACTAAACAGTTTAGATGTATATTATTAAATTCCAGCAATGGAACAGTGACCTCGACTTCAACCTAGCTTCGAGTGAAGCTGCATCAATGGCGGAAGCTTCATGTTGCGAGCTCAATTATGTTCGAAGAAGGAGGAAAATGCATCCAAGAGAACATTCTAGAAGAGAGAAAGGAGACACTGGTCCATCACTTTCAATTGATTGAAGAATAAGTGGAACTCCTCCCACTATATACAAGAGTATGAACACCAAAGCTAACTAACTACTGCAAATGACAACTGTCAACTAACTATGCTTAATCACTAACCTAACTAACTAACTGATTAGTGTGAGCTAACAAAGCTAGGCTAATTACATAGACTAATAGAGAATAATTAATCTCAACACCCTCCCTCAAGTTGGAAGTGTTGCAAACACATCCAACTTGCCCAGTGTGGTACTGTGTTTGATTCCAGTTAAGGCTTTAGTCAAAATATCTGCCAGCTGATTATTTGTTCCAATGTGGTGGAGTGAGACTAATCGTGTTTGTAGTTCATCGCGTACAAAGTGACAATCCACCTCTATGTGTTTGGTTCTCTCATGAAAGACTGGATTCTTGGCAATGTGAAGTGCAGATTGACTGTCACAGAACACTGATATAGGCATTGAAAAGGGAACATCTAGTTCTTCAAACAGCCTGCTCAACCATACTAGTTCTCCCACTACTTTTCTCAAAGCCCTATACTTTGCCTCTTCAGAAGATAATGATATAGTTTTCTGCTTCTTAGACTTCCAACTGACTGGACTATTTCCCAAAAGTACCAAATAACCTGTAATAGACCTCCTGGAATCTGGACAAGTCGCCCAATCAGAATCACAATATGCTTTGACTGTGAAAATTCCCAATGTGGGATCACTCTTCAAGTATCTAAGTAGATGGAAAACTGCCTTCAAATGAGGTTCTCTAGGTTCTTGCATGAACTGACTCAAGTGTTGAACACTATATACAATGTCCAGCCTAGTGTTAGTTAGGAAGTTTAGCTTCCCTACTAGTTTTCTGTAGTATGTAGGATCCTGCAGAATGATACCTTCTTTGGCTTTTAACTTTACTGTGGGATCTAAGGGTGAAGAATAAGGCTTATAGTCCAGGCAGTCGTACTCTTTCAACATGTCCAACACAAACTTCCTTCGAGAGACTATTACACCATCATCCTTGTACATCACCTGCAGCCCTAGAAAATAATGTAGTTGTCCCAGATCTTTGATCTTAAATTGTTCATGTAAGAAGTCCTTCAATTGTGTGATTTCTTCCTGATCAGTTTCAGTGAGTAGCACATCATCTACATATGCTGCAACATATACCAAGGACTCTCCATTTTTCTTATAGAAGAGTGAATAATCATTCATGGAATGTGTGTATCTTTTTGTGCATAAAGCCCCAGTCAACTTTGCATACCACTGCCTACTGACCTGCTTTAAACCATAGAGAGACTTGTTGAGTTTGCAAACCAGTCCAGGTCTATCCACAACAAGTCCAGGTGGGGTCTGCATATATATTTCTTCATTGAGGTTTCCATGAAGAAAAACATTATTAACGTCTAATTGAGATATACACCAGCCCTTCTTTACCGCTGTGTCTATTAATACTCACTGTTGTCATCTTCACTACTGGGGAGAATGTCTCTGTGTAGTCAATTCCTGCCTGTTGGGTGTAACCTTTCACAACCAATCTGGCCTTGAACCTTTCTATACTCCCATCAGCTTTGTGCTTCACTTTGTAAACCATTTGCATCCTATTGCTTGCTTCCCTGGTGGTAAGGCTACCAGATCCCAAGTGTGATTGGAATAAAAAGCCTCAAACTCCTGTGTCATTGCAGCTTGCCATGAAGGATCAATAGCTGCTTCCTCATATGATGATGGTTCCCTATCATGACAAACATTTCTCACAACAACTTGACTGTTAGTCAATAGATCAGAGGCAACATGATGGTTCATGGAAAACAATGCATTGTGGGAGTTAGAATTTGATTTGAGTTTAGGTAGAGAATGTATATAGTCTTGTAGATAACTAGGTGTTTTGTGAGTTCTTAAGGACTGTCTCAGCTGTATGGGTTCTGCATGAACTTGTTCAGTATGGTCTTGTGATGGAAATTGTGTTGGAGGATCAGGTAATGTGAAAGATGATGGGGAGTGATCATGTGTAGGTGACATGAGATTAGTTATGTTGTCAGCATTACTCCTTTGAACACTCAAATGTTCAGGAACTTGTTGTGTAACATTAGTATTGTCAGAAGCCTGTTCACATAGGGGTTCAATAAAAGGAATTGAATGAGGACTATACGATTGGGGAGATATATTCACATTGGTTGCAAATGGAAATATAGACTCATTGAAAACTACATCTGGAAATATAGACTCATTGAAAACTACATCTCTGGAGACAATGATCTTTCTAGTGGCTAGACTTAGGACTTTGTATCCCTTTGTGTTGAAGCGATAGCCAATAAAAAAATGTGGTGTTGTTCTAGGTTCAAATTTGTCTCTATGAGGTTTAGGTACAATGGGGTAGCACAGGCAACCAAAACTCTTGAGGTGAGAGTACTTTGGCTTCCTTTTATATAACAATTCATATGGAGTCTTATCATTAATAGAACTGGAAGGACGTCTGTTTATGATAAAGGTTGCACAGAGAACACATTCACCCCAATACCTTAGGGGTAATTTAGATTGAAAGAGGAGAGCTTTGGCAGTTTCAAGGAGATACTTGTGTTTTCTTTCCACTATACCATTTTGCTGTGGAGTTTAGGGACAGGTTCTTTGATGTATGATCCCTCTGGACTGAAACAGTATGTCTGTTTCTGCATTGGTGAATTCTAGTCCATTATCTGTCCTTATAGCTTTGACATTTACTCCAAACTGATTTTCCACTAGTTTGATGAATTCTTTTAGAACTTGATGAGCATTGCTCTTACTGGACAAGAGATCAGTCCAAGTGGACCTACTGAAATCATCCACTATGGTCATGAAATATTTGTACTTATCATATGTGGCCACATGATATGGACCCCGTAAGTCAACATGTAAGAGTTCAAGAACCTTACTAGTTGTGTTTGTTTTCTGAGGAAATGGTAGCCTTTCTTGTCTGGCCATTGGGCAGATGGTGCAGTTAAAAGGTTGTTTAGAAGAGAAGGTCACAGAGATAGAGGAGATGTTTTTCATTTTTACAAAGGGCACATGCCCAAGTCTATTATGCCACAGAACATCTACACTGTCTCCAACACACAGATGAGAGGTTACACTAGGAGAATTAGATGATGAATTCACTGAGATAGATTGCATACTAATATCTGCACTTGAACTATTTAAAACTGAAGATGAAAGAATACACTTATTGATATGAGATGACTTATCTACAATAGAATGAGATGGACATTGTGTATTACAAGTGCAGTGAGTGACAAGGGTGGACAAGAAATCAGTGGCATTGGCTCTAGAATTTGCATTGTTGTTCTTCAAGCACCTTGGGCATAAGATGTAAAGCCCATCTTTGACTCTACCAATCACCAGAGGCCTCTTTATTGAAGGGGCCTGCATAATACAACAGTGCTTAACAAAGGCAACTAAGGTGAGAAGTTGGAGAGTGAACAGAAATTAGGTTGTGTCTGAAGGAAGGGACAAGCATTACTCTATTTAGAGTGATCTTAGGAGTAAGTTCAATAGAGGAGGTGCAGGCAATGATACCTGCAAAATTTGCTGCAAATATTGCTACTCCTGATGAAACGTTGGCATTGTCTGAGTTGTCTCTTCCTCCTGATTGAAACTGTTGCAGCAGGCTCACAAGTTGACTGTATTCTTCCTTTGTGAGACTCACATTTTGACCATTGCAGTTCTCATTCCCAGTATGCTGAGTGTCTATGGCTGCTACATGTGCATTAGCTATTCTTCTATTTCCCCTATTGAACCTGGTACCTTGACTCACACCAGAGTTATTCCCATAGTTGTAGGTTTGTCTTGGATTTTGGTTGAAACTTGGAACTTGATTATAATTTAGATTTGGATTCTGATTTTGATTGAACTCTTGAGGGTAACCATGAAGCTTATAACACTTCTCTTTTGTATGACCTGGCTTCTTGCAATACTCACAATAAGGTCTGTTCCTATAGATATGAGAGTTATTAGGAGAGTAGTTTGTCTTGAACAATGCTGTCCTGTTTGTGTTGACACTTAGGGCTGATGACTCAAGGGCCAAGTGGTTGTGTGGCTTAATCTCCCTTTGTCTTTCCTCTTGGATCAACAGGGAAAAGGCCTGTGCAATTGTAGGAAGAGGATTCATCATTAGAATACTGCCTCGAACCACAGTCTAGGTCTCATTCAGTCCCATAAGAAACTGTATTAACCTCCTGTCCTGTTCGGCCTTATGCATGCTTTCCTTGTCACCACATGTGCAATTGCAAGTGCAGTGAGACCTAGTAATCAGAGTAGTAAGTTCTTCCCACAGCTTCTTCATTTTGTATAGTAGCCAGTAATGTCAAGAGCTCCTTGGGACAAGTCATTAATCTCTTTTTGAATCTGGTAGAGTTTAGTTCAATTTGTTTGATCATATCGATCCTCAAGTTCTTTCCACAGCTCGACTGCATCTGTTACATACTCAACACTATCCGCAATTTCTTTTGCCAAAGAGTTCAAAATCCATGAAGTCACCATATCATCACATTTCTCCCACAATCGATAACTTGAGGAGTCTGATCTGGCCTTCTACAGTCACCATTAATGAATCCTAGCTTATTTTTCACCGATAGGGCTCTCATTACACCTCTTCTCCATGATCGATAACCAAATCCATCAAATGGAACAAGAACCAGTGCTATTCCCGGATTGTCAGAGGGATGCATGTAAAAAGGATTACTAGTGTCAACAATTGGCTGATTAGGAGATTCAGCCATAGTCGGTGTGGACTGCCATCGTCTCCGGTATTAGCCATCTCTCACAAGGTGAAGAACTCAGCTAATCAATTAACAGATAATTCTAACTACCGATCTAAGGTTCTGACAGATAAATCTATGAGATATGAATTGAAATGGCAAAAACCAGAGTTTGCATGTGACTGATCGAAACAAAATCGAGGAAGATGAATCTAGATTTGACAAATTTGAGAGGATGAGTTGAAATTCCTAACCGTGTGCTCTGATACCATATTAAATTCCAGCAATGGAACAGTGACCTCGACTTCAACCTAGCTTCGAGTGAAGCTGCATCAATGGTGGAAGCTTCATGTTGCGAGCTCAATTATGTTCGAAGAAGGAGGACAATGCATCCAAGAGAACATTCTAGAAGAGAGAAAGGAGACACTGGTCCATCACTTTCAATTGATTGAAAAATAAGTGGAACTCCTCCCACTATATACAAGAGTATGAAAGCCAAAGCTAACTAACCACTGCAAATGACAGCTGTCAACTAACTATGCTTAACCACTAACCTAACTAACTAACTGATTAGTGTGAGCTAACAAAGCTAGGCTAATTACATAGACTAATAGAGAATAATTTATCTCAACATATATTAGTTTGATGAAAGCAAAAACTGGAGTTCCTTGTCCTTACTTTCTTTGGTATAGCTGCTATTTGCTAACCTGGTTTTTCATCTTGTGGGAATCTGCATATAAAATACTTGAGTACAGTTTTCTTCTTCTTATTTTTCCAGTTTGGCGGATTATCTAATATTTCTGTTTCTCCTAACCTGCTTTAGATATGGAACAGCAGTGCCTGGTCCCAGTGGACAGATTGTAAAGTCAAAATCTTCTATGGGTCCAAGGTGGAGAAGGGTAGTTCTTAAAATTAGTGGTGCTGCACTAGCTGGAGCCACACCAAACACTAATGATCCAAACAACCTTGATCCGAAGGTTTATTTACTTCCAATGTTCTTTCTATATTTTGAAGCAAGACTTGTTTAATCTTGGAAGAGATGATTTGGGTTTGAAAAATTTAATGATAGTTTGGTGAGGATGCTTATGTGATTATATTTTCAGTCTGAGTGTACCAAGCAAACACATTCAAGATATTAAATAATCTTGTCACCTTTTACACGCAAATTTAGATGACAGATCAGTGGATCTCTTGATGGAGACGTACCTATTGCTAAATTGGAGGATTAACTTATATTTGCAAAATGAATGTAGTACAATGTATTTAGGTCAAGAAGCTAAACATGTCTTTCCAGCACTTCAAAATGATGTTAATGTTGAGGAAGGTTTTCTCTTACAGTTTGGCTATTAGTTAATGTGGCATTTAACAGTCTAGAGCCTGAACCTTTAGAGTAACAACAACAACTACTACTCAATCCTAATTCCTAAGCAAGTGTAGGTGGCAGTCTGAAACCTAATTGGTCATGTCACTCCATTTGAGTGGAGTCAAATATTATAAACATTTAGTTTCTCTAGCACTAGAAGTTGTGTTTTTTCTACCGGCATATAATTCTCTAACAAGACTAAAAGACTTCTATCAAAAATTGGACCTAAACTAAACGTACTAACATGACTAAAACTTAATCCCGACAAATTTTTATCGCATATATAGATCTTTTTTCCTATAAAATTGTGCCCTATTTTTTGCCTTTGCCTAAGATATTTTACCAGTTGAATTAAAGCTGCCGTGGAAGTAGGTTGGCCTAAAACAGATATCAATCTAATCTTAGATAGTGCTTTTAATTTTAGGTTGATTAGAAACTTTAGATTCTCTCATAGGAGGGGGTGTTACTTTCTTATTACCTTATCGGAAAAAGGGTTATTACTCTCTTACTCTTTATTCAATGAAGAAATCTTGTTATGACCACTTGGGTGAGTTTCCCAGCGGTATGACCTTCTAAGGAAGTGGATTTATCACAAAATGTAGTGTCAATATTGCCAACAAGATAAATGCATAAAACTTTTTCAGCTTGTGTGAGAAAAGTCAATAGGTAAGCACGAAGTTATCATATTAATTGCTGCTACATTTTGGATTCTGTTTCCTAATAAGTGAGATGTCGTACTCTGTCTTGTATCTATAAGGGAGTTAAATGTACTTTTCTGTATTGTAAATATTCTTATCTTTGAAAAATGCCAGGTGGCCATGCTAGTTGCTAGAGAAGTCTCAATAGCTTGCCGTCTTGGTATAGAGGTATCAGTCAGAAAAGCTTCTGATTTTTTCCCAAGGAGTAGCACTGTTGCCGTATTCTGATTCCCTTGAACATGCATGTTAATTGTTGCCTTAGGTGGCAATAGTTGTTGGCGGACGCAATTTCTTTTGCGGAGACACATGGGTAACTTCAACTGGATTGGATAGATGTACTGCCTATCAAATTGGGTAATTTTCTTCCTATCTAATTTATGATTTACGGTTCAATTGTTAACTATAAGTAATACTATTATCCATTTGGTTTATTTTCCTATAAGAGGCGGAACGATAAAATCACACCTCATGGAACGGATGATCATAATAGTCCAGTAAATGTTGCTAGTTTCTATATCCTGCTTGTAGTTTTGTTTCTATGCTATTTATATCTATGGAATCTCTCTATTTTGGTTGAATACTTTTTGTGAGCTTTTAATTATTAAGATAAAGATTCCTTCATTTGTATCCTTATTCTTAGTGCATGTTGATATTGGAATGACAGAATAGCTGGAAGTGCATGGGAAAAAAGGAAAAAGAAAACAGAATCTAGAAAGTCAGGTCTATGATGTGCAGGGCAATTTTTTTGGTGATTTGTAGTATAAATTATAGGGGGTTGAACTTTTAACAACTGTGGAATTGGTCTTTTTATGTGTTTAATTTTATTAGAAATAAAACTTTGGTGTACATGCTTCTACAACATGGGTGTTACTTGATTTAAGGTGCCTTATTTGGCTAAAATAACTAGTTCACATTGAATGGACAAAAAGTTCAATTTGAATATGGGCTAATGGAAGAAACAAGGCTACATATGCTCAAAAGAAAAATGAAGCTGGATTTAATCACGATTCCAGCCCCTAAATTTGATTTTAAATGTCTACTAGCTTTGACAATCTCCACCTGCTTTGTCTGCCTACCCCCTCCTCGACCCTCGTAGCATGCTGCCGTCACCCCCCCCCCCCCCCCCCCCCCCCCCCCCCCACCAAAAGATACTTGCTAATTTCCGCTGCAGCCTCCCCTTTATGGCTCCATCCCATGCAAATGGCTGCTAACCCATTGGTTGCTTGGGGTGGGGAATGGTGGTTTGCAAGTTCAGGGGAGGGGAGGGTTATCGGGGTTTGTAGGTGGATGTGAATGTGGTTGTGAGCTAGGTTTAATAGGAGTTTGGGGGACGGGACATGAAGAAGGTAGGAGGAGCTTGAGTTGCAGTGAAGTTCTTTTTCATTTTGATTGGATTATTGGAAGCATAAGCTAGGTTGTGTTGCAGGAAAGTTGGTCTAATCTACTGAATGTGAGAACTTTTGCTCTCACTTTTCAGGCATAGTAATGGTATTTCCCATTCGTTTCTGTAATGAACTAATTGTCCCTATAATTTCCTAATCTTGAGTAGGATGATGGCCACTATGATGAACTCGATACTGCTGCAATCAGCATTAGAGAAGTTGGGTGTGCAGACTCGTGTGCAAAGTGCATTTTCCATGCCTGAGCTTGCTGAGCCATACAGTAGGCAACGGGCTATGCGGCATCTTGAAAAAGGTAGAGTTGTGATCTTTGGTGGTATTGGAGCTGGCACAGGGAATCCACTCTTCTCTACCGATACAGCTGCAGCACTCAGAGCTTCTGAAAGTACGAAATGTTACACTCTCAAATCTCTTTTACTATTTACGAGTGGTTAATGATTCAAATTTTTCCTTTCTCCAGTTCATGCCGATGCACTACTTAAGGGTACAAATGTAGAAGGTGTCGACGTTTGTGACTCCCGAAATAATAATGTTGCTGCTGAGCATATTTCCTTCAGGGAGCTGGTATCCGGTGGTGCTTCTCCATTGGATCTGATGGCTGTTACATTATGCGAGGAGAATGCAATACCTGGTCTGTATTTTTTGAATGGCTCTATCATCTCGAGCTTTATCCTATAGGATACATGCTCCTATATCATTCTTCCATCAGCTACTTTACTTCATGGAAGTGTTTAGTTTCAGTCTGAAGAATAAATGTTGTTGACATGCTTTGCTTTTCTTGCAGTTATTATTTTCAATCTTCATGGGCCTGGAAATATATCAAGAGCGTTATGTGGAGAGCAGGTGGGTACACTGATTGATCAGACAGGAAGGGTTAGCTAACATTTTCTTGATATATGTGTGGCGTTTACCTTCATCATACGGAACTCTGAGGTTAACTTAAAAAAAAAAAGAGATTCTGAGGGAGCAGCATTGAGGCTGCAATGGCCACGAAGTTTCCTAGTGGAACGCCCCGTTACTTATACTCGAGAGACAACAAGTTGAGAGAAGTGCAGCTTGCCTTGTATAACATGGGAAGACGATAAATTGGATCTAACTTAAAAACAGATTATTACAAAGATTAAGATATCATCTAGTATTCTAGTTCATGGAATTGATGAGTTATATGATGTAGTCTAGATTCTTTTCACTGGACAGTGTTATAAGATGGATTAAACATGTGTAGTGGGATAAGTTATTGTTGTGGAAGGCAGGGAAGCAACAGGAAGTTGTGGTTGTTTGGGAAACTGGGAGAGGTCAAACTCATTATAAATTGGCATTTCCATGCCTTTCAGTCTTTCGTTTTCTTTTTTTACTTTCCTTAGAAGTTTTGAAGGATTTGGATTTTGAAGTGGAAGTCCAATTTACTAGGATAAGAAAATTGAACCTCCACTTTAAAGAAGTGGAAGACCGCAACACATGATGTGTGAGTTAGGTGCACTTCACTTGTTCGACCCTGTGCCAAAGGGCGTGGCGATATCATGATCATCAATCCATTCCATCAATTTTGGTTTGACGATCATTCAGAAATTTAATCTGAATTCGTTGTGGTAGTAATTATTAATTATTATAACCTCACTTAATTTTATGAACAACCTAAATATCCTCTTCGAGATTGTGTTGTTTCATTGGTAGTGTTGTACCAAGTTAGAAGTTACAACACCCAAGGCATGTTGAAAACGTTTTTTATGCTGGAGGTTTTGTGCGACCTCTTTAATGTGTTAAGACTGCCTTGGTCCATCTCGTGAATTTCTCAAGAACCAATTAATTATGCTTTAATTTCAAACCAGTTATGATCGTCCAAATGAATCCTGCATATTCATTCTGATACATCTCAACAAGTTCAGCATTCAGAAAATTCATGGTGATAGATTATTTTTACGTTGACCATCAATGTGGTGTTCTTTCTCTTTATTTAGCTTTGAAATCGGCTTAAGATTCGAGTAAAGAAGGGAAGCATTGAGTGGGGGCATTTGTGGATAGCACTAACTACTGCTCCCTCCTCCCTCCGTTTCGATTTAGATGATGTAGTTTGAATTTTTTTTTTTTGAAATATGTGATCCTAAAAGCATAAGGGGTAAAAACTTTTTTGAACGGATTAACAAAGAAAGTGTGTCAATTAGATTAAAACGGAGAGAGTAATATATATTTTCGTTTAATTAATTAATTTTAGTTAAAAATTAAATTACTTGATTTTGTGTAAATGAGAAAGACAATCTAAAGTATGTCTCAAATCATCAGATATGAAAACAGGTAGAGTGAGGTAGCGGAAATCACGCCAAAGGAAATTGGGAATGATTGGTGTGGAAAAAACAAAAGGCTGTCAAAAAAGTTAGAAGAGTCTTCGATTGTGTTCTGCTTTTTCACATCAGTGATGAATACTTAACAGTTTAAAAGATAACGGAGCCATTATCTTTTTCGGAAAAGTCAAAAAAGAAAATAAGTAAAACAAACGGTTTAACACTGTTTTGCTGCTAAAAAGTGAATTATATGACAATATGGAGCAGTTAGGTAGGGTGTATAATAATATTATTGAATAGAGTGTATCAGTAACGCGTATATTAATAATATTGAGATTAGTTATACTGGAATTAGGTAGGTTGAAATTGTTTCTTATCAACTAAGTATTTGTTTGGAGTATTAAAGGTTTTGAAACGTAGTTTTGTCTTTATACATACTTATCCATGTATTCAAGACTATGGTATTACTATATTATAGTTTGCTATGTATAAGAATAGTACTAAATAGGTATTAATAATACCAAAGATAATACATATGTTATTTTCCCTAATACATCCTACCAATTAGGGGTGTTCAAACTTGCATCAAACCGAAAAGTCAAACCAAATCGATGAAAAAACTCAACTAAGTTTGGTTTGATTTGGCTTGGTATCGAGTAAAAAAATCTGAACCAACTCGACATATAAATATATAATTTTTATATATACTTTTAGGGTTTTATATAGATTTTTCTTTGAAAAATGCCTAGAAATATTTTAGATTCTCTCTTAGGATATAATATTTAATAGAACTATGAAGTGCATTCATATTTATTGTTGTATTATCACTTTCTTATCAAGTTTTATTGAAATGCGTCAGTCTCTTTGTTCTTTCATATTCATATGTCAAAACATGTTAAATTCTTATACCTTTTTCGAATTTGAAATGGCAGTTCAATAATTTTAAAATTAAATAGAACATATCATTATTATTTAGGTTTCATTGATTTTATGTTTAGTTGTTAAATTCGATTAACTTTAAAAGCGAACATCAACGGAAAATTATTGTTAATCGACTAAGAAAATAATTATCAAGTGTTACTAAAAAAATTCTACCATAAGAATATATTGATAGATCATATGTTTCTTAGTTTTTTTTTTAAATTTTTTACTAAACATATATTCATTTATCAAAATTTTATCTATAACTTAACGAAATAAGATTGAAATAATATCCATGTAAAAAACCCCCGAAAAAACCGAACCAATCCAAATCTATATAACTGGTTTAGTTGATAAAAATCGAACCAACCCGATTCATATACACCCTACCGATGACCCTTATGTTAGTATTTGGCAGCGTGAACTATATCGTTAATACAAGAGGATATATAATGCTTAAAACAATTTGGAAAAAAAGGAGCAAACAATATATAGTCTATAGGAGCGTAAGTTGTTAAGTCCTACTAATATATCGTTAACCATATAATTTCTTATTTAATACACTAGTCTATTATAGTCTAGCAGACGTTTCAGATTATTTATTTTTGATGATTAATAATTTAATTAAATTTATAGTTGAACCAAAATAGATTAATTTATTTTAATTGATAAATTAAGTGTGAATCAACTGTCAACGTTAATGACTTTCTGAATGCAAAAAAATTGAATAATTTTGTGGATAGTGAAGAAATACAAAAGAGGATGACAGTTTGCTGTTTTTAATAAAATATACAAAAAGTTCATTCTTTTTCCTTCTATGGAACCTTTAGATGATTCAAGTGGGGTAGATGAAAAGCAAAAATTCGTCCCATAATGAAGCATGCATTAACAAAAACAAGAAAAATCATGACATGCTCAGTAGAATTAATCAGAAAAATTAGAATATAATCAACAATTTCTTAGTTGGTAAACAACTAGTCATTTAGTGGGATTGGCAGTTCAAATTTTATATTAAACAACGTTTTGGTGGGGGTGAGTCTACTCATTTAAATTATTGGTAGGTTTATCATCATTTTTTTTTAAAAATTTATAGACTATATTCCACCAGTGCCATATTTTGACTCAATCAACACAATCTTGAAAATGAATCAAATACAAAGAATTAACATTACATTACATTAAGGAAAACTACACAATGGACTGATTCCTGCACTTCTTAGGCTTTTTACATCTTCAGATTGTCCCAAGTGCAGTACTAGGAATAACACAAAGCAACCAAATTACTACCAACATACTAGAATAGACATAAGTGCATGATTTTGGAGCAAGATCATTTGCAGTAAGCTGCTGCAAATTGAACATATACTAGGATTATGAAACAGCCGAGAGGACGAAAATCAGTAACCGGGCAGTCCATCTTCGGTGGTGGCAAGGGAAGGCGATAGAGAATTGCGCGATTCATCATAATCTTCACTTAACGGAGATTGTTCAACTCTGATCTCCTCAATCAACTTAGCCACTTCAACCATTGTAGGCCTTTTTTCGGGTTGTATCACAACACAAGCCATAGCTACATGTAGCATTGACACCAATTCCTCCTCAATGTTTTTGTACCTCAACAATTCTTGATCAAACACTTCAGCAGTCCACTCATCCCTGACCACTGATCGAACCCATTTAGGCAAATCGACAGCCAATTCTTCCTCCTCAACGCGTGGCCTAGTCGGTGAAGGGTACTCCGACGGAGCTTTACCAGTGAGCACTTCTAATAACAAAACCCCAAAGCTATAAACATCAGACTTTTGAGATAACCTCTTGATTTCAGCTTGTTCTGGTGCTTTGTATCCTCCCAATCTAGCTATTGCATGAACAGGATTCAATAGCAATGACAACCCAAAATCAGAAATACAAGCCACCCCATTTTTGTCAAGCAATACATTAGATGATTTCACATTCCCATGTGGAATTCTTGAATCTGCATACTCTTCATGAATACGAGCTAGCCCTCTAGCTGCCCCTAGCACTAAACTAATTCTTGTTGTCCAATCCAATGGAATTCTACCTGGTCCTCTGTTCCCTATTAAAATCAAGAAAACAACACAACATTAGCTTTCTTACAAACCCCCCAAAAAAGACAATCTTGGAATTCAACGGCGAAGCCAAAATTTTTACTAAAGGGTGTCAAAATATAGAAAGATTAACAGATAAAGTAGTCAAGGAGATTCAACATATAATATATATACTAGCGGCGGAACTTAGATATTTCAGTAAGGAGGTTCAGTATATAAAGAAGTAAATGCACGAAGAAGTCAAGGAGATTCAATATCTACTGTATATACATAAAATGTAATTGACCTAGAATAAGCTCGGTGTACTAAGCTTCCGCTATGCACGCGATCCGGTAAAGGGCCGGGCCACAAGAGTATTATATGCAATGTTACCCTACATTTCTGTAAGAGGCTGTTTCCACGGCTCGAACCTGTGACCTCCTGGTCACATGGCATCAACTTTACCAGTTACGCCAAGGCTCTCCTTCAATTGACCTAGTATATACAGTATAATTTTCCTACGAAAGGAATCCAAATGAACACCTTCCGCCCCCTGGCTCCGCCGTTGATATATACATAACATCAAAATTTTGACTCAACTACACAATATTATTTTCCGGCGAAGAGGCGTAAATTAACTGCTTGAATTACAAAGCAATCTTAATATTACCATGAAGAAGTGAGTGCAAACTCCCATTAGGCAAATAATCATAGACAAGCAATTTTTCTTCCTTGGCATAATAATAAGCTCTAAGTTTCACCATATTAGGATGTTTAAGCTTCCCAATAACATCCATATATTGCTCAAACTCCTTTCTTGCACATGGATTTGCATCTTTCAATCTTTTAACAGCAACAGTACAACCATCATCTAGAACTGCTTTATAAACAGTTCCTAGACAACCTTTCCCAAGCATTTCAGCTGATGCTCTTAACAATTCCTCAAGTTCAAACTGTTTCCTCCTATCAAAAAATACAAGCTTACTCTTATCAGTAGCTGTTGTTCCATCACTATCTCCACCATTATTATTAGCATATACTCTTTTTTCACTAGAATAACTACTCCTTCTTTTCCCACATTCACTTCCACCTGACATTGAATAACTCTCTCTTGAATATTTCCCACAGTAATATGCTACTACAAATGACACTACAATTAACAATGCTACTACATTCACCATTACTATTGCTACAACCCCTCCTTTGCTTAAACCTTTTCGCGATTTTTTCCCTGGTTCTTCAATTGTTGCAGTTGAAGTTGAAGGTAAAGAAGTTGGATTTGAAGGAACTGTTTGAGGTGATTCTGTTTCACCTATATATGAACACTGAGGTAAATTGCCAGTTCCACATAACCCCTCATTTCCAGCAAAACTATTTTCACCAAAACGGTTGTATAAACTCTTTGGAACAGACCCAAAAAGCTCATTATTTGAAAAGTTCAGTTCTTTAAGATTTTGAAGTGAATTCAAGAATCCTGGTATAGGTCCGGAAAGTTCATTGTTTTGTAAACGAAGTGTGAGTAAACGGGTGAGATTTGATATTTGGGTTGGGATTGGACCTTCAAGATTGTTGTTGGAAATGTCGAGGCGGAGAAGACGGTGGAGGGAGGAAATTTCCGGCGGGATTTCGCCGGAAAAGTCGTTGCCGGAGAGGTAAATGAGCTTGAGGTTGATACATTGGGTAATGGGTGTGAGAGTACCGTTAAGGCGGTTGTTACGGAGGTCGAGAAGGCGGAGGAAAGTTAAAGAAGATAGGGCGGTGATGGGTCCACGAAGATTGAAGGAAGGGAGGATCACGGCGGAGACACGGTGGTTTATGCATTTTATGCCGAGCCATGCGGCGGTGCATGCGGTGGTGGAGTTAGTTGGAATGGTCCAATTGTGTAGGAGTGTGCCGTGGATGTCTGTTTGGGAACGGAAGAGGAGGAGTGCGGCGGTGTCGTTGTCGGCGGCGGTGATTGTGGTGGAGATGAGAAGTGTAAGGAGGAGAATGGAGGAGGAAAAACGGTTCATTTTTGGAGTTTTAAGGCATAAAGAGCGGGAAGTGGGGGAGTAAAGGGGAGTTGAGTTTTTAAAAAAGTTAAAGAAGAGAACAAACGAAGTTGAATTATGGATTAGATTGTGTGAAATTTAAGGAACAAAACAATACAAAAAACAGTTGTTGAATTTGTGTACATTGCAGATTAGATAGTGACATATGTGAAATTTAAGAAAAAGAACAGTTCAAAAGAATTGAATTTGTGTACAGTGTCTGTTTGTTTATGTCTTTCCCTCTCTAGCTAAGTAAAGAAAGTAACGGAAGGGAAAAGACAACTCCAAATAATACTACTCCAATGTCACGTACTTGTATTAGAACCCGATTATATCCAGATCCGGACCGCATAGGGCCCCATTCAAAAGGAAAACGGTCCCTACCTAAAATTCGAACCTGAAACATCTAGTTAAGGAAAAAAGAGGCTCAATCAGCTAAATTCAAATGGAATAGATGTAGCTAGTTTAAATATCTGACTTCATATAATTTGAGATTGGGGCATAATTGATTGATATTTCTTACTAAAATTCGACTATAAAGTATTGACTCACTTATTAACCTTTTTAGTCGCTGTTTTTTGCTCACTAACCTATTTAATCCGTAAGACATTTTGTTAAAAGATTATCAGTTTGGTTTTTGTTAAGTACGTGATTCAAGTTTGATAAATCTGGGTGATAAGCAATTTTGAGAATTCTATGAAAATATTGAACATGCATTGTATAGGGGTGCATATAACTTTATCCATATATTAAAAACCATATGATGTTACTAATGTCATTATTTGCTATGTATTAGTGATACATAAGATAATATCAAATAAACAAATAATAATACTAAAGCTAATATGTATATTAATTTTCTCTAATACATTCTACCAAACGATCCCGACGATGATACCTTAACGTACATAGAGGTTGTGTAGACATTCTTATAGCTTTACTTTTTGTCCAAATTAATGTTGGTTTTGCATATATAGGCAGGGAGGGAAAGATAATTTGAGTTGAAAATTTTGACAATGTGATTTGTTCTAGGAAAGAAAAGTTATTGTGGGGAAATGATTAAAGGAGGCAAAAGATAGTGCATGAGCATATGATATGAGAGATGGTTTTGTGGGAATGATTGATGTTCTTTTCTCCACTCCCATTGCAAATGGAATCGAAAAAAGTAAAAGAGGTAAATAAAGAGTAGAATAGTCTTCTCTTTCTTTAACTTTCCTTTTTCATCAAGGACTCAACGTCGTCAAGGGAATATGTTGGATGTTCGTTTTGTGGTTCGATTAATTTGGATTCGCGTCGGAATAACGCTTGTTATGAGTAAAATATTTTTTAGTAAAGACGATTTCATATTCAAGGTTCGAACTCGAGATATCCAGTTAAGGATGAAAGTAATTACTACTCCACTATAACCATTGGTTATAAAATATAAATTACATTCAAGAATTCCAAAACACTGCATTTATTTAATATGGTGTAGGCTTCTAGCTTACTATAAATTCACAAGACTTACTTAATTTTTAAACTTTTTGGTTTTTGGATTAGAAAACTGATGCTGGTTTAATTTCTGGAAGCGAAACTAGTGTCCAAATAGTAAACTAGAACAAAATCGCAAGGCTACGAAAGTATTTTTTCAATATGACCTCTTTTATGTTGGTTTTAAAGCGAAAATATATTTTAAATAAAAGCACTAATGCATGCCAATATTATCTTAGCAAAAGCAACAATGTTTCACAATATAAAACCAGTAACTCAACCAATCAAGAACTCAAATTGCTTTTGTGAATAACAAAAAAGGTCCGATCGGTCAAAAATAATTAAATCTGCTAGTTCAAATATATATTATCGTCTGTTATTTTTTGAAGCGGCTATATAATGTAGTTTTTCTCAAGTGTGCTTCACAAATGGAGAGTGTTAGCAATTATATTGATGTTTGTGTTGCAAGTGTAAATAGTATGAAAATAAATTATAATTACCTCTTTCCATTCCAATTTATATGACACTCTTTTTATTTTAAAAACATTCTAATATGTTTGACTATTCTATTATAATTACCTCTTTCCATTCCAATTATTTATTTTGACATGAAAATATTTTTTTTTTTAATTTGTGCCTATTCTCTTCTGAAAAGTTTCAATCTTTATCAGACATGCATTATCCTTTAAACCGTATATGGCGGACAAGTTTAATTTCAAGGACATTTAATTTTTGAATAAAAGAGCGGTAAGCAAATCTATGTGTCTTCTTTCTACTTACTAATTTATATTTTGTGAAGTTTGGGAATAATTAGTTATTTTGTTACTTTAGTATATAATAATGCAGGAATAAAAGTTGTAACTTTAAGTCATGAAAAAAGCAAAAATTTGCCCCCACCCTTGTCATTAGGCCGTACAAAGAGATAAATAAGGTGAAACTGACCTATCAAATTGACACAGTATGATTTGATGTGAAATTAAGAAATAAATGAAAACTTGACATTGGTAAATATGGCATAATATTTATGTGGCAATAAAATTTTTAAAACTTATGATTTATTACATGTCATAATATTTTGAATGGTTATAAAATTTAGAGGCGGATCTAGAATTTTTTGAATATACTCGCACCATTAAAAAAAGTAGAAACAAAATATGAATTAGGAATTGATTCCTATTCCTCTGGATAAATAACTCAATATTCAATCAAGTGCACTCTTCAATCTTTTTTGGAGCATGTGTGCCAATGGATAATATTCGACCAATTCTAGAAAATACATAGTTTGACAGAGAGACTATGAGTTCACGTGCCCCATGATTTGAGCTATAAATTCGCTCCTGATAAAAGCTCATCGTTCGGAAAAAATAAGAAGTTCAAGTTAAATTATTTACATTTAAACATATAATAAAATTCCTTTTTTTTTTGAACGTAATGAGTAATATTTTTGTTTGATACATGATATATTTAGTTTGCAGTAGTTTTTATAACCTAAAGCAATCAAATATTCCTGTTGGAACTCAAGATAACAGGGTATAGGAAATAAGAAAACAGTTAAACAAAAATATTAGTAATTGAAGACACCAGTTGCTATCGAATTACATTAATTCAAAATATAGAAACACTTTGGAAATTGGTAGCACAGATGGTTGCAGAAAAAATCACCAGATGAAATTGTACCTGTTCATCTAGTGGTTCCAATTTTAAAAATAATCTCTAAATGACTCGATTATCTCACTTATATATAGGTCAACATCGACTTAAAAAACTCAAAAAAAAGCGCGTAGCTACCTCAAAGGGGGGAGGAGAGCAGTTTTAAAAAAAAGAAGATATTTTCCAATCGCATTGATAATTTATTATTGTGAATTCCTTTGACATGTATATCTTACTCAGAGAGAGTTTTTAGAGAGAAATTGGACTTGAAGGAAGATGATAACAAATTTTAGCCGGATTTTGGTTTATTTTCCACGAATTATTCCAGGAAATAAGAAGAAATGTGTATATATTGAATCATTTGATCTATGACAAATGATATCTTTTTAGAGAGTTGACTTGAAGAAAATTACTACTCTATCCGTTTCAATTTATGTGAACATATATCTTTTTTAGTCCGTGACCAAAAAAATAAGTCTTTTCATATTTGCAAACAATTTATCTTTATACAATGATTTATAGCCACAAAAATATAGGTTCAAAGTCGTATTTTTCTTAAGCCTCATGCTCAATTAAATATGTTCATATAAATTGAAATGGAAGGAATAACTATTTTTTTAAATTATTTTATTGTTAAAGAAGGAACAAGGGCAAAATCATACATCTGATGAGTCTAATCCTCATAACAATTTCCACGACAACTTTTAACTTTAGAAACTTTAAACCCTACAACTTTATTTAAGACGACAATTAGGTGACATTTTAACAGAATGGAATATGATGATGATCAATCATGAACCAAATAGTTCAAATTTGTTTATGCACCAAATGAAATGATTGCAATAGTTGCCCGTAAAAGACGACCTAATGATCAATAGTCATCAGTTTTGCTATAATTGTTCCTCGTTTTTTGATGTATTAAGGCCATAAAGCAAGAATTTTGGATGATTTCCAACATTTCGTGTGCTAATATCCACGCCATCTTCATGAATTCGGTTGACGGGCTCTGAATCGTCAAAATTTTTGTGGGCCCATCAGAAACGACCTAATGAACAATAATGATTGTTTCACCATGATTGCTCATTTTTTGACGTTTTACGGCCATAAAACAGTAATTCAGGATGATTTCCAATTTTTCATGTGCTTAAGTTCATGCCATTTTTATGAATTCGGGCAACAGACTCCGAATAGCCTAAAAATGTGTGGGCCTATCAGAAACGACCAAATGAACAATAATGTTGTTTCGCCAGGACTGTTTCTCATTTTTTTGGTATTTTACGCTCATAAAATAGAAATTCAAGATGATTCCCAATTTTTTGTGTGCTAAAGTCCACACCATCTTCATGAATTCGGACTACGGGCTCCGAATCCCCTAAAATTTTGTGGACTCATCAGAAACGATAATGAACAATAGTCATTACTTCGCCATGACAATTCCTTCTTTATAGCGTGTAAGGTCATAAAATAGGAATTCAGAATGTTTTCAATTTTTCGTGAGCTAATGTCCATGCCATCTTCATGAATTCAGGCGATGAGCCTCCGAATTTGGGCTCTTTAGGTTTTAAATAGCCTAAGTGAAAATTAAATTAGCCGTTGGATCAACCCAAGATGTGTGGCTGAGATTAAATAACCAAAACGACATCGTTTTGACGCGTCTGGTTGGGGCCTGAAAGCTGGGCGGGTCAGGTATTCTTGGGCCACTGATGTTGGCCAATTTTGGCCCAATTTCGGTTATAAAAACACAAGGCCAATCCCCTTAACCCCTTTAATAAATTATTAGCTACAATACAAATCTAATGCCTACAAATACATACATAATAAACCTTAAATGAAAATATAATACAGAAGAAAAAGAAGGAGCAAAAATTAGGTATTTACAGACGACTGTCTACGAATCTACAAAAATTTTGCGGGCCCAAAATGACTTAATAAACAATAGTCATCGTTTCGCTATGACTGTTTCCCGTTTTTATACATTTTAGGATCATGAAAAAGGAATTCAGGACGATTTTCAAATTTTCGTGTGCGACCGACGCTGAATCCCCTAAAATTTTATGGGTCCACAAAATACGACCTAATGAACAGTAGTCGCTTCGCCATGACCATTCCTCTTTTTTTTTGGTGTTTTAGGGCCATAAAACAGGAATCCACGATGATTCTCAGATTTTCGTGTTTTATAGTCCACGCTATCGACATGAATTCAAGCGTCAGTCTCTAAATCTCCTAAGATTTTGCGGGCTTACCAAAAACGACTTAATGAACAACAGTTATTACTTCGCAATGAATGTTCCCGATTTTTTGGGCCATAAAAAAGGAATTCAAGACGATATCCAGATTTCGGGCTTACCACGCCATCTGCATCATTTCGGGCGACCAACCCCGAATCTCCTAAAATTTTCGAGCCCATAAACAACCTAATGAATAATAGTAATTGTTTCGCCGTGACTGTTCCTCATTTTTTGGTATTTTAGAGCCATAAAATAGGAATTCAGAATGATTCCTAAATTTTAGTGAGCTATAGTCCACGTCATATGCATGAATTCAAACAACTAGCCTTGAATCTCCTAATATTATTTGGGCCCATAAAAATGACCTTATGAACAATAGTTATTGTTTCACCATGACCACTCCTCATTTTTTGGCATTTTAGGGTCATAAAATAGGAATTCAAAACGACCATCCCCGTATCTCGTAAAATTTTGCAGGACCATGAAAAATGACCTAATAGTCAGCGTTTCGCCATAACCCTTTCTCTTTTTTGGCGTTTTAATGCCATAAAACAGGAATTTAGGACGATTCCCAAATTTCGTGTGTAACCATCTGCATTAATTCGGGCGTCTGGCTCCGGAACTCCTAAATTTTTCGGGGCCATAAAAAATGACCTAAAAAGGATAGTCATCGCTTCGCCATGACCGTTACTCATTTTTTGGCATTTTAGGGCCATAAAACAGGAATTCAGAATGATTCCCAGATTTCGTATGTTATAGTCCACGTCATCAGCATCAATTCGGGTGACCGGGCATGAATCTTCTTAAATTTTGCTGGCCCATAAAACGACCTAATGAACAATATTCATCGCTTCTCCATGACTATTCCTTGTTTTTTGGCGTTTTAGGGCCATAAGACGGGAATTCAGGACGATTTTAGAATTTTCGTGTGATATAGTCCACACAATCGCATGAATTCGGGCAACCGTCTCCAAATAACCTAAAATTTTGCGGGTCCATAAAAAGTGACATAATAAACAATAGTCGTCGCTTCTCTATGACCGTTCTCCAATTTTTGACGTTTTAAGGCCTTAAAAAAGGAATTATTCTCATATTTTACTGTGCTATAGTCCACGTCATCTACATGAATTCGGACGACCGACCCCTAATCTCCTAAAATTTTATGGGCCCATAAAAGATGATGTAATGATCAATAGTCATCGTTTCTCCATGAATGTTCCTCAATTTTTGTCTTTTTAGGGCAGCAAAACGGGAATTCATGACGATTCCCAGATTTTCGTGTGCTATAGTCCAGCCATCTGCATGAATTCGGGCTACCAGACACAAATCTCATAAAATATTGGGCCAATAAAAAATTGCCTAATGAACAATAGTCATCACTTCACCATGACCATTTTTAGGGCTATAAAATAGGAATTCTGGATGATTCCTAGATTTTCGTGTGTTACCACGCCATCTGCATGAATTTGGGCGACCGGACCCAAATCTCCTGAAATATTGTGAGCTAATAAAAAATGACCTAATGAGAAATAGTCATCACTTCGCCATGACCATTCCTCATTTTTGGCGATTTGGGGCCATAAAACGGGAATTCAGAACAATTCTCAAATTTTCATGTGGTCCACGTCATCTACATGAATTAGGGTGACTGGCCCCGAATCTCCTAAAATTTTGCGGGCCTATAAAAAATGACCTAATAAACAATAGTCATTGATTCGTCATGACTGTTCCTTATTTTTTGACGTTTTAGGTCATAAAATAGGAATTCAAGATGATTTTCAGCTTTTCGTGTGCTATATTTACGCCATCTGCATGAATTTGGGGTGACCGTCTCTGAATCTCCTATAATATTACGGGCCCGTAAAAATGACTTAATAAACAATAGTTATCACTTCTCCATGATTGTTACTCATTTTTATAGGATCATAAAAAATGAATTCATGACCATTTTAAGATTTTTGTCTAGTATTCCACGCCATCTGCATGAATTCGGACGACCGGACCCGAATCTCCTAAAATTTTGTGGACTCCTTAAAAATGATCTAATGAACAATAGTCATCGCTTCTCCATGACTGTTACTCATTTTTTGGCGTGTTAAGACTATAAAATGGGAATTCAGGACGATTTCCAAATTTTCGTATGCTATAGTTCACCACATTTTCTTGAATTTGGATGACCAGACCCGAATCTATAAAATTTGGGGACCATAAAAAATCACCTATAAACAATAGTTATCACTTCTCCATGACCGTTCCTCGCTTTTTGGCGTTTTAGGGTTATAAAACTAGAATTCACGATGATTTTCAGATTTTCGTGTGCTATTGACCGCGCCATCTGTATGAATTCGAGCGACTGGCCCCGAATCTCCTAAAAGTTTTTGGGCCCATAAAAAATGATCTAATGAACAATATTCATCGCTTCGCCATGATCGTTCCTTATTTTTTGAGCATTTTAGGGCCATAAAATGGGAATTCAGGACAATTCTCAATTTTTTGTGTGTTATAGTCCACGCCATCTGCATGCATTCGAGCGGCCGACCCCGAATCTACTAAAATTTTGCAGGACCATAAAAATGACCTAATGAAAAATAGTCATCGCTTCGCCATGATTGTTCCTCATGTTTTGGCATTTTAGGTCCATAAAAAAGAAATTCAGGATGATTCCTAGATTTTCGTATAGTCTGCGCCATCTCCTAAAATTTTATGGGACCATCAGACTTAATGAACAATATTCATCCCTTTTCCACGACTGTTTCTCATTTTTTGGTATTTTAGGGCGACAAAACAAGAATTCAGGACGATTCCCAGATTTTCGTGTGTTACATCTGCATGAATTCAAGTGACCATCTATGAACAATAATCATTGCTGGCCAGGACCGCTCTTTTTTTTTTTGGCGTTTGGGGCAATAAAATAGGAATTTAGGACGATTTTAAAAATTTTCGTGTGCTATAATCCACGCCATCTACATGAATTCGGGTAACCGGTCCTGAATCTCCTAAAATTTTGCGGGCCCATATAAAACAACCTAATTAAAAATAATCATCGCTACGCCAAGACCACTCCTCTTTTTTAGCGTTTTAAGGCCATAAAACAGGAATTCAGAACGACTCCTAGATTTTCGTGTGATATAGTACACGCTATCAACATGAATTCGGGCGATCGACCCAGAATCTCATAAAACTTATGGGCCCATAAAATGACCTAATGAAAAATAGTCATCAATTTACCTTGACCGTTCCTCTTTTTGGCGTTTTAGGGCTATAAAATAGGAATACAAGACGATTCCCATATTTTCGTGTACTACAGTCCACGCCATCTGCACAAATTTGGGCGACCGACCCTGAATATCCTAAAACCTTTGGAACCATTTAAAATGACCTAATGAATATTAGTCATAGCTTCGCCATGACCGTTCCTTATTTTTAGCGTTTTAGGGCCATAAAACAGGAATTCAGGACGATTTCTAGATTTTCGTGTGCTATAGTCCACGCCATCTGCATGAATTCGTGCGACCGTATCCGAATCTCCTAAAATTTTGTGGGCCTACCAAAAATGACTTAATGAACAATAGTCATCGCTTCACAATGGTCGTTCCCCATTTTTTGCTATAAATGAATTCAAGACGTTATCCAGATTATCATGTGCCATAGTCCACATTATCTACATCAATTGGGGTGACTGGCCCCAAATCTTTAAAAACTTTTGGGCAATAAAGAATGACCTAATGAACAATAGTAATCGCTTCTCCATGACTGTTCTTCATTTTTTGGCATTTTAGAGCCATAAAATTGAAATTCATGAAGATTACCAGATTTTCATGGGCTATAGTCCGCGCCATATGCATGTATTCGGGCGACTAGCCCCGAATCTCCTAAAATTATTTGGGCCCATAAAATAAGACCTAATGAAAAATAGCCATCTCTTCGTCATGATCATTCCTCATTTTTTGCCATTTTAGGCCCATAAAATAGGAATTCAGGGCGATTCCAAATTTTTGTGTACACTAGTCTTTGCCGTCTGCATGAATTCGGGCGACCCGCCCCGAATCTCCTAAAGTTTTACCAGCTCATAAGAAATGATCTAATGAGTAATGTCATCCCTTCGCCATGACGGTTCCTAATATTTAGCATTTTAGGGCCATAAAACAGGAATTTAGGATGATTCCCAAATTTTTGTGTGTTATAGTCCACGTCATTTGCAAGAATTGGGGCGACCGACCCCGATTCTCCTAAATTTTTGCGGTCCTATTGAAAAAGAACTAATGAACAATATTCATTGTTTTTCCATGATCGTTCCTCATTTTTGGTGTGTTAGGGCTATAAAACATGAATTCAGGACGAATCTAATATTTTCGTATGCATAGTCCACGCCATCTGCATGAATTCAGGTGACCTGCCCCGACTCTCCTAGAAATTTTGGGGTCCATAAAAACTACTTAATGAACAATAGTCATCGCTTTACCATAACCGTTTCCAATTTTTTGACGTTTCAAAGCCATAACAAGAATTCAGGACGATTTCAAGATTTTCGCGTACTTTAGACCCTACCATCGGCATGAATTCGGGTGACCAGCACCGAAAATTTTACGGGCCCATCAAAAAGACCTAATGAATAATATTCATCGATTCACTATGATCAATCCAAGCTTTTTGGCGTTTTAGGACCGTAAACATGAATTTAGGACAACATCTATATTTTTGTGTGCTATATTCCACGTCATCTGCATGAGCTCGGTTGATCGGTCTCGAATTTCCTAAAATTTTGCCGGACAATCAAAAATAACCTATTGAACAATATTCATCTCTTCGCCATGACTGTTCCTCGTTTTTTGGTATTTTAGAGCCATAAAACATGAATTTAGAACAATTCCTAGATTTCTGCATGAATTCGGCGACTGACCCTGAATCTACTACCATTTTATGGGCCCAAAACAATCTAATGAACAATAGTCATCGCTTCGCCATGACCGTTCCTCATTTTTAGCGTTTTAGGGCCATAAAAAGAGGAATTTATGACGATTCCCAGATTTTCATGTGCTATAGTCCACGCCATCTGTATGAGTTTGTGCGATCAGCCCCGAATATCCTAAAATTTTATGGACCGATGAAAAGCGATTTAATGAACAAGAGTCATTATTTCTCCATAATCGTTTCTTGTTTTTTTAGCATTTTAGGGCCATAAAAAGAAATTCAGGATGATTTCCAGATTTTTGGGTACTATAGTCCTCGCCATCAGATTGAATTCGGGTGACCGTCCCTGAATCTTCAGAACTTTTGCGGACACAAAAAAAAAAATGAATGAACAATAGTCATCGCTTCGCCATGACCTTTTCTCGTTTTAGGGCAATAAAATAGTAATTTAGGAGTATTCCCAGATTTCTATGTGCTATAGTCCATGCCATATGCATCAATTTGGGCGACGATCCTGAATCTCCTAAAATTTTGCGGTCTCATCAAAAATAATTTAATGAACAATAGTCATCGCTTCGCCATGATAGTTCCTTATTTTTGGGCGTTTAGTGCCATAAAACAGGAATTTAGGACGATTCCAAGATTTTTGTGTGCTACAGTCCCCGCCATCTACACGAATTGGGCGATCGACTCCAAATCTCCTATAATTATTTGGGCCGATAAAAAAAACCTAATGAACAATAGTTATTGTTTCGCCATGACCGTTCCTCGTTTATTGGTGTTTTAGTGCCATAAAACAGGAATTTAGGACGATTCCTAAATTTTCGTTTGCTATATATCCATGCCATTCGCGTAAATTTGGGCGACCGGCTCCAAATCTCCTAAAATTTTGCTGGCCCATCAAAATGACCTAATGAGTAACAATCATCGGTTCGCTATGACCGTTTCTCATTTTTTGGCGTTTAGGGGCTATAACACTGGAATTTTAGACGTTTCCTGGATCGTGTGCCATAGGCCATGACATAAGCATGAATTTGGGCGACCGACTCCGAATCTCCTAAAATTTTGCGGGCCCATCAAAAGAGAACTAATGAACAGTAGTAATCACCTTTTCCATGATCGTTCCTCATTTTTAGAATTTTAGGACCATAAAACAGGAATTCACGATGATTCTCAGATTTCATGTGCGATAGTCCACGCCATCTGCATGAATTCAGGCGACCGGCTCCAAATCTCCTAAAATTTTGCTAGCCCATCAAAATCAACATAGTGAACAATATCCATTGCTTCACCATGGCCGTTCTTCATTTTTGGCGTTTGAATGCCATAAAACTAGAATTCAGGTCTTTTTCGAGATTTTCTGTGTTATAGTTCATGCCATGTGCAGGAATTCGGGCGACAGCCCTGAATCTCTTAAAATTTTGTAAGCCCATAAAAAATGACCTAATGAACAATAGTCATCGCTTCGCCATGATCATTCCTTATTTTAGCATATTGGGGCCATAAAACAAGAATTCAAGATGATTTCAAGATTTTCATGTGCTATTGTCGACGACATCTACATGAATTTGGGCGACCCGAATCTCCTAAATTTTGCGGGGCTGTAAAAAATGACCTAATGAATTATAGTCACTACTTCGCCATAACCGTTCCTCGTTTTATAGCATTTTAGGGTTATAAAACAGAAATTGTGGATGATTCCTAGATTTTCGTGAGTTATATTCCATGCCATCTGCATGAATTCGAGCGACCAGCCCCGAATTTCCTAAAATTTTGTGGGCCCATAAAAAGGAACAAATGAACAGTAGTCATCGCTTAGCCATGACCTTTTCTCATTTTTTGCATTTTAGGGCCATAAAACATAATTCAGGTCGATTCCGAGATTTTCGTGTGCTATAGTCCAAGACTCCAAGCCATCCCCATGAATTCAGGTGACTGGATTTGAATCTCCTAAAATTTTGAGGGCCCATAAAAATGACCTAATAAATAATAGTCATCACTTTGCCATGACCATTCCTTATTTTTTGGTGTTTTAGGGCCATAAAACAAGAGTTCAAGACGATTCCTAAATTTTTGTGTGCTATACTCCTCGCCACCTGTATGAATTTGGGCGATCGACTCCGAATCTCATAAAATTTTATGGGTCCATCAATAACAACCTATGAATAATAGTCATCACTTTTCCATGACCGTTCCTCCTTTTAGCGTTTTAGGGCCACGAAACAGGAATTGAGGGCCATAAATGAAGAATAATCATCGCTTTTCATGAATGTTCTTGGGTTTTCAGCATTTTAGGGCCATAAATAAGGAATTCTGGACGATTTCCATATTCTCGTATGCTATATAGTCCCCACCATCTAAATTAATACGGGCGACATGCCCCAAATATCCTAAAATTTTGTGGGCCCATAAAAGATGACCTAATGAACTATAGTCATCACTTCGCCATGACCATATCTCCTATTTGGCATTTTAAGGCCATAAAACAGGAATTTAGGACAATTCCCAGATTTTTGTATGTTATAACCACGTCACATGCATGAATTCACACGACCGGTCCTAATGAATAATAGTCATCATCTCGCAGGAGACTGTTCCTCATTTTTGGCATTTTACTGCCATAAAACATTAATTCATGGAGATTCTCATATTTTCATGTGTCATTGTCCACGTCATCAGCATGAATTCGGGCGACCAACTTTTTCTCGAATCTCCTAAAATACAGATGATGGTAGACTAGAAACATGTGTTTTAGTTGTTGTTTGCACTCCAATTACTGCATTTTACTTGTGGTTGAGCTTAAATGTTAGTGTATTTCCTTATTATGTGTTTTATGTCTTGCAGGAAATGATTCTGAGCTATTAAGATAATGTAGAGCTAATTTGAACAAGTTGGAGCTTTGAAGTCTGAGTAAAAGCTCAAGAAATAAAGTCGGGATCACGTTTGGGAGTCGAGGACCAAGTCTGGATATCAAAAAGTGAAAAAATTAACTCTGAGAAAAATGCACTGTCGCGCCCCCCTCTTTCCTCCCCTTTACGGATCGGTCAGGGTATTCGACATTACTGGGACAACTCGTTTCCTTTTGGGAAAGGGATAAGGAATTGAAGAGTCGCCACCTAACGATTCTAAGGTGCGTTAGGGCACCTAGGTCACAATAACACTAATTTGAATAACCAGAGATTGGGTAAGGGCTTGAAATTACTTCAAGGGGAAGGTGTTAGGCACCCCTCGAAGTCCACAACTGTGGTTCCCGTCCAAACAAGCTTTGTGAATTTAAACAAGTAGCAAATAATCTTAAACAAATAAAGGTTTTGAAAAGATTCTCAGTCTAAGCACACATATGAAGTAAAGTTTTAGAAGATTTAAAGTCTAAGCACATATATAAGGTTTTGAAAGATTTACAGTCTAAGCACACATATGTAAGGGATAGGGGAGTCCTAGGTTGTTTATCCTATAGGATCACATCAATGCAATGCCCGGTAATCACTCCTCAGAAAGGGGCTACACGTGGCATTAGCGTACCGGTCATCATATCCATATCTACCCTTTCCACCCCTTAGCAGTTATTTAAGCGAGTGTTGTTTAATGACCTCTATGCGTGCTGTTACCCGTCCCTTCTTAATGGTCTTGGAGGAGATTAGGACCTATACCTATAGGTAGTTCTAGAGACCCTTAAGGTTTTAAAAGAAGAAAATACTAGGCGACAGGGAAGAACAAATAGGACATTAACAGATAAAAACAGGAAAGAAGCAATTAAGAGGCTCGGATTTACCTCCACAGATAATGCACATAAGCAGCACATCTCAAACACAAACAAGGGCAGTATTATTCAGCAGGATCCTAAAACATGATGTCTAAGCTAATATCAAAACACATAAGATATGCCATTTCAATTTTATAAACCCAGAAGCAGGACCTAATCAGTTTGCTTACCGATTTTAAAACATGTGTCTTTAAACAGTAAACACAACCAATTAGTCTTCCAGTTTTATAAAAGTTGGTTACCTAAGGCTTGCCTAGGCGTGAGGTAATGCACAATAGTTACCAGAATTATTTAAAACAATTTAGAGGCTGTTTTACCTAAAAGCATGTTGTTCTAGGTGATACGATTATGCAGAGATTGTTACTAGTTTTATTAAGAGCAAGACAATTAGATGTGACACTGTTTCTACCTTTTTCGTTAGCCAGTAGTTAAACTAGGTGTGGTTAAGCAGATGTAAACGAAATCCTAGAGCCGGATATCTAATATGCACATATAAATGCAGGATGGTTAAGACATAATTTCAAGATGCACAGAATTCCTAAAGGCATGATTTCTAAAATGCACAAAGAGTTACAGGGTGATGGAGACATGATTTTGAATGCAGAGGAGTAACATCTTTTATGTTAACGTTGTTTATTGTCCTATGATCAGATTTCTAAGTGATAACATAAAGCATGGATGAGATGCTGAAACAGTAAACATGAAATCCTAGGAACATGGTAGCTAGTGCATGCTTGGCATGGTTTGAATGAACATGCTGATCCTAAAACATGGATTCTAATGCAGATAGAAACAATGTAAAACTTAAAACATCATTTCTACCCGATGATTTTAACAGAACTATATGACTACACTCCCTACTTCACTAGCCATCCCCAATATCTGTTTACAAACAATTATTACAGACCAACTAAGTAAATTACATAAATAGATAAAGGAAAAGAAGAAGTTAAACTATAGGGAGCCTGGAAAACAAGCCTAGATTCCCAGGACCTCAAGTGCACAAATGTTTCATAGCCTTTCTCATATCCGGGTGTGTCAGAGTTCCCTAAGGACCTCAAGGGATCCCAGGCAGTGCTCACACCCAGATTTTGTAACCATAATTATGTAAGTGCAGTATGGAAGGTCCAGCCCCAGTGCATCAGAGTTCGGAGGGATCTCATAGGAATCCCAAGTCAGTCATACACTGGAGGGGCAGAACCTAAGGACCTAAGAGTAGAGTGAGAGTGCTTGGCATTGTTTTGAAAAGGTTTTAATAGGAAAGACAGTGTTTGAAAAAGACTTAGTTGAAACAGTTTTATAAAATAGGAGAGTTGTTTAGTAAAAAATAGTTTTTTTACAAGAGTAGGACAATTAACAACATTAGACTAATCACAGCATAAACAGATTCATCATATTCAAATCACAGTCCTTCATACATGGGTGATGGGAATTGGGAACACGTAGAGCACATAGTATACAAGATCATAGAAGTTCTTGTAGGGGTTTATGGGGATTAGGGGATAGCTAATAGTATCAACACAACATGAATTTCAGAATCAACACCGAATCAGACAACTTAGGATACAAATTGCTTTGCAAAGAAAGGTTCATGCTAGAAAATAAGTAAGCATAAGATAGAGCAAAGTCACAGTGGGACATACTACAAGGGGGGTAACATATTCATAAGCATATTGATTCTAAGGGGGAGTGGGACATAACATAATATGCTAGATGAAAAAATTACGTAGACATGTCAATTACATGTTGAACAACAAAACCATAGATAGAAACAGATCAGAAACATGATAAACTGAAGCAGTAAAAGAAACATGTTGGTTTTGGGACTTGAATTGAAATCAGAACATACCAATAAAGAGATAGTAAATACAAAGGGAGGAATAGGAGAGCACAATAATTAGCCTTGGCTTGCAGCCGGCTAATTCAGAACAATAGTAAGTAAGTAACAAAGAAAGAAAGAGAGAAGAAAGCTTTGAGTATAAGAGAGAGTTTTTGAACTAATGTGTTCGTTTGTTTTTCAACTAGTGAAAGTGCAATGTATATATAGTTTGAAACTAGGTAGAGAATAAGGTAAATAATCAAAGTCATGTAGTGATTGGGGAATCAGAGTCAATCATCATAAAATCAATGTAAGTACTCCCTTCAATTAAGGAGTTAGCTTTGAACGGTAATAGACATGCAATAAATAAGGAAAGACACCATATGACTGGAATATAACACAATAAGGAAATAATTTCAGCACAGTACCAGTATAGAACATGTAATTGAGGCTAGGTTCAGAGAGGTCTAATTAAGGAAACAACATGAAAATCAATTTGACAGCATGGTCGACCATAAAATAAGGCAAGAAATAAGCTAAGGTCGGAAAATCAGCAAGGAAATCATCATAAGGGATTAGGGAAAGGTATCAATCACAGGGAATCAAGGGTTCAAATAGGAAATAGTACTGGTTAGAGGGAATCAACACAATAAACACATGATAAGAAAGGAAGAAGGCAAGCATTTAGAACCCTAATAGACATGGTAAAGTAAAGATTATAGAAAATCAGGGATTCAAACTGGAATATAGTACTGATAAAAATAAATCTATGAGAGTTAGCGAGGTAAGCACATAATAGGCAGAATCAGAAACTCTAGTAAGTTAAACAGGGTGAAAAACACAAAAATACTCAGATTAATCGAAGCAGATTCATGAGAATCAAACATGCAAACAAGTTTGAGAGCACGAATAGTAAAGATAAACTCAGAATCCAAACAAAGTGTCAGAAAGTTGGGGGTTTTATCATAACTAGTTAGGGTTAACGAAAACTTAACAAAATCAGTCGAAGCACATAATAATCAGAGGATTAAACACTTAAAAGTCAGAAAGCATTTTGAAGAAAAGGATTTTCAGAAACCATAGTTTAGGAAGATGACAAGCCACTTTGAAAATCAGGAGATTTCATAATAAAACCAGTGAAAATAAGTTCAAATTATCTCAGATCTGTACAGATCCGAGAAGTTTAAGAGACGAAATTAAGGCTTCGAGAAAATAACATAGAGATGAAGACATAGGCTTAGAAACCCATATGTTTAAAGCGAAATAGGCAGATCTTACTCAAAATCGAGCCATGACGGCTTGAAATAGGAAAGGACGGCCAAAGGTGTAAGCGGACTGACCCTAGTCCCTCGAGGACCTTAGAGACGGAGGCAACAACATAGGAGAGGCCATTTGAGGCCTGGAGGTGGTGAGGGACCAGCATGATCGACGACAGATGAGTGACGGCGAAAGAGAGTTAGGGTTAGGTGAAAGAGGATTTGAGAGAGAAGGGGAAGGGTGACGGCGAAGTGAGGAGAGAGAAATGAGGGGTTTGAGAGGGTAGTCTTTAGGTTAATTAAGGGAAGAAGGGATTTGGACCATTGATTAAAAATGATCAACGATCTAGATTAAATGGGGAATTGGGTCGGGTGGATTTAAATGGATTGGGCCTGGGGTTTGGGCTGTTTTAATTGGGGTTGGGTCCGGTTTAACTTAGGCTACAATTGAAATGAGATTAGGCTATTTGTTAAATACCCAATTCAAATTAAAAATAATTTACAAAATAGCTAATAATTATAAAAAATGAATTTCATGCATAGAAAATAGTTTGAAATGATTGTTTAGTATTTAAAAATACAAAAGACTAATTCCTAGCAAAAAAATAATGCAAAAATAGTATGCATGTGCTATAATTGTAAAGTTATTGCAATTGTAGCCAAAAGGTGCCAAATTGGCTATTTATAAAATAATTTGGACTTAATAAGACCATAAATAGTAATATTAAATCAAGAAATATTTTGAAATTATTTGTGATGCAATTTCGCAATCATTTATTGGAAATAAAATGTTGGATAAATTAATAAAAATATAGGAAAATTGTGGAAAACTACCAATTGCTATTAATGCATGATTTTGAAGACATATATGCAATTTAAAATATTTTTGGGAAAAATTGGGTATCAACAACTGCCTTTCTTTATCCGAAAAGGATGAAAGAGTTTGTCGGGTAAAGACATGATGGCCAATTAGACCGAGCAAAACGGTTTGGAGAGATTTAGGCCGTACCCTGGCTTCTGAGCTGCCTACATATCCCTGGTTTTATAGGAATCAGGTCGTATGTAGTTCCAGATTCATCGGCAAAGTATACCGGTGAAAACATCACAAGAACGGACGCAACATCTAGGGATGGGCGGATGAGCAGTTTATGGAATATCGGGTTCGAGACGGTTGGGAGAACTGGAGCGAGATTGCTCCTGTTGGGATAGCCGTTGCTCGCCTAGTTACCTGCAAATATAAGCAATATAGGCGTATACTATGCATAAATTTAAAATGATTCAAGTTCCCGTTGGACTATGAAAACTGTCTTTGGACGGTTAGAGATGACGTCCTTAGACCATGATGTCCCGAGCCATGAATTGTTTGATGAGAGATTCGCAGGCCATGAAATGATGTTCTCAGGCTATGAAGATGGTGCCTCTGAACTATGACGCCTTTGAATAATGATATGCAAGATTGAGAGAGATCCTCAGTCCATGACATGGTGTTTTACGGCTATGAGGATGAT
Organism: Nicotiana knightiana; assembly: GCA_005239525.1. Classification (NCBI taxonomy): domain Eukaryota; kingdom Viridiplantae; phylum Streptophyta; class Magnoliopsida; order Solanales; family Solanaceae; genus Nicotiana; species Nicotiana knightiana. The sequence continues at coordinate 52,457 of ML371313.1, read as the reverse complement.
GCCGTTAGACTATGATGCCTTTGGACAAGTTGGTGATATTTCAGCCCATAAAATGCAATAATATGATGTCCACAAGACAAAGCTTAGTCTTAGGGAAATGGATGGCAGAGCTTAGCCCAAAACGGAAGCGAAGTAAATAATGCTTGAGAGAAAACGCTTAGTCTCGGTGAAAAGCAAATTGGAGGCAGAGCTTAGCCTCATGCAAGTATGGAGACAGAGCTTAGTCTCATGCAGAGATGTGGAAGGAAAAGATTAGCCTTATGCATAATGAAGTCAGAGATTAGCCTTATGCATAATGAAGTCAGAGATTAGCCTTATGCAAGATAAGGCAGAGATTATCCTTATGCAAGATGGAAGGCAGCGGTTATCCTTATGCAGATAAAGGTAGAGCTTAACCTCATGTAGATAGGGAGGCAACAGTTAGCCTTATGCAGATGGAGGCAAAAATTAGCCTCATGCAAAATGCAGGACAGAGCTTAGTCCCATGCAAGATGAAGGCAGAGCTTATCCTTATGCAAATGAAGGCAGATATTAGCCTTATGAAAAATGAAGGCAGAACTTAGCCTTATGCATAAGATTAAATAGTAAATGACAATAGAATTTCTTAGCTGGCAGCAACCTTTGATTTTGTGATTGTTGTTATCATTGTGACTATGCAACATTGTTTGTTCGTGCTGGTAGCAAATGTCGGCAAGTGCGATGGTTTCGAGGATTGTGATTTTGAACATGTTCGTTCTTTGTTCCTTCAATCAAAGAAAAATCGTGAGTTCTGTAGATGGGGGAGGTTGATTCGTGTCTCCGCTGGCTTTATTTGCTTCGCTCTGCTTGGCCTGATGATTCCGTTTGTGTCATTGGGGTAGCATTTTCTAAACGGAGCTATATCTTGAAAACGTGCATGATCTTATAAAGACATAGTAAAATATATTTGGAGAAATTTGGATGAACCGATGACCGTGACATGGTTCAAGACATTGTAACCACTCATGCTACGGAATTTTGAGGGTCCTCCTCAAAATTCTGCCTTAGTTTCCAATTGATGGGGAAATGAGATTTTTATTGAATGATGACCGAACCCATAGGGCTGCCTATGTATCCCCTCTTAAACGGGAATCAGGTCAGTCATAGTTTAATTACATCTTTGAAGAAAAGCATAGAAAGTTACACATAATATCGTTTAACTGCATCTGAATTGATTGGATTTGGCCAAACTTCTCCATCCATTTCTGAAAGTATGAGAGCTCCTCCTGTCAATACTCGGTGAACCATATACGGAACTTGCCAGTTGGGCGAAAATTTCCCTTTGGCTTCGTCTTGATGTGGGAAAATCTTCTTTAACACCAGCTGCCCCGGTGTGAACTGTCTTGGCTTGACTCTCTTGTTGAAGGCTATGGACATTCTGTTTTGATAAAGTTGACCATGACATATTGCATTCATCCTTTTCCCATCTATGAGTGCCAACTGCTCGTAGCGGCCTTTTATCCATTCTACGTCACTGAGCTCAGCTTCTTGTATAATTCTTAAGGAAGGGATCTCCACTTCGGCAGGGATAACAGCTTCCGTACCATAAACCAGTAAATAAGGAGTTGCCCTGGTTGATGTGCGAATTGTGGTGCGATATCCCAGTAAGGTGAATGATAATTTTTCATTCCACTGTTTGTGCTTTTCTATCATCATTCTCAATATCTTTTTGATGTTCTTGTTGGCGTATTCCACAACTCCATCTGTGGTCTATAGGCTGTGGAATTATTGTGCTTGATTTTGAAAGTCTCGCACATGGCTTTCATCAGATCACTGTTGAGATTGGAGCCGTTGTCGGTGATGATTGACTCCGGAACCCCGAACCGACAGATGATACGGTCACGGACAAAGTCGACCATGACTTTCTTAGTCACTACTTTTTATGATTCTGCTTCGACCCATTTGGTGAAGTAATCAATAGCTACTAGGATAAACCTGTGCCTATTCGAGGTTGTGGGATCGATTGGTCCAATAACGTCCATTCCCCAGGCGACGAACGACCAAGGTGGTCTTGTTGCATTGAGCTCATTTTGGGGTACCCTTATCATATCTGCATGTACCTGACATCGATAGCATTTTCGGACATATTGGATGCAGTCCGTTTCCATGGTCATCCAGAAGTAACCGGCTCTGAGTATTTTCTTTGCTAAGACAAAACCATTCATGTGTGGGCCACATGTCCTAACATGTATCTCTTCAAGTAGTCTGGAAGCTTCCTTTGCATCGACACATCTTATTAATCCCAAGTCGGGAGTTATCCTATATAGGTTTCCTCCGTTGAGAAAGAAATTGTTGGACAATCTCCGGAGTGTGCGTTTCTGAGTGTGATTTGCAAGCTCTGGGTACTCTCCCTTTGACAAATTCCCTGATGTCGTGGAACCATGGTCTCCCGTCTGCTTCTTCTTCAATGTGGGCACAGTATGCCGGTTGGCTATGGATCTTTACTGGAATAGGATCAATGAATTTCGTATCTGGGTGTTGTATCATGGATGATAGACTGGCCAATGCATCGGCAAACTCGTTCTGAATTCTGAGGACGTGACGAAATTTTGTCTTTGTAAACCTTTTCCTCAATTCCTGCACATGGTGCAGATATGGAAATATCTTGGAATTCTTGGTAGCTCATTCTCCTTGTACTTGGTGTATTAGCAGATCTGAGTCACCAATTACTAACAACTCCTGGATATTCATGTCAATGGACATATTGAGCCCTAAGATACAAGCTTCATATTCTGCCATATTGTTGGTGCAGGGAAATCTGAGTTTGGCAGATACCGGGTAATGTTGACCTGTTTCCGATACCAGGACAACTCCAATGCCGACTCCCTTGAAATTGGCTGCTCCGTCGAAGAACATTCTCCAACTGTCATAGGATTCTGTAATGTCTTCTCCTATGAATGATACTTCTTCATCGAGAAAATACGTTTTCTGGGATTCGTATTCTCCTCCCACAGGATTCTCGTCAAGATGATCTGCCAATGGTTGCCCCTTGACCGCTTTTCTGAGTCACATAGACAATGTCGAACTCACTCAGCAGGATTCGCCAGTTGGCCAGCTTGCCAATGGGCATGGACTTCTGAAAGATATACTTCAAGGGATCCATCCTTGATATGAGATATGTTGTGTAGGCACAGAAGTAATGCCTCAGCTTCTGGGCTACCCAGGTCAGAGCACAACATGTACGTCCAGTAGAGAATACCGTGCCTCATATGGAGTGAACTTCTTACTTAGGTAATAAATAGCATGTTCCTTTCTTCCTGTCTTATCATGTTGCCCCAGAACACAGCCAAAAGCTTCATCTAATACCGCAAGGTAGAGTAGCAAGGGTCTACCTGGCTCTGGCGGGACCAAGACTGGTGATTTTGACAAGTATTCCTTGATTCTGTCGAAAGCTTTCTGACAATCATCGGTCCATTCGGTCGCAACATCTTTCTTCAGCATCTTGAAGATTGGTTCACATATAACTGTGGACTGCGCTATGAATCAGCTGATGTAGTTAAGGCGTCCCAGGAAACTCATCACATTTTTCTTGTTCTTTGGCGGTGGCAATTCTTGGATGGATTTGACCTTCGATGGATCCAATTCTATCCATCGACAACTGACGATGAACCCAAGCAATTTCCCAGCAAGAACTCTAAACGCACATTTTGCGGGGTTCAACTTCAAGTTGTACTTTCGCAGCTTGTCAAAGAATTTTCTCAAATATGCTGTATGATCAGTGGCTCTCTTGGAATTGATGATAACATCATCCACATACACCTCAATTTATTTATGTATCATATCATGGAAGATAGTGGTCATAGCTCTCATATAGGTGGCCCCAACATTCTTTAAGCCGAATGGAATCAGCTTATAACAGTAGACCCCCCACGGCGTAATGAAAGCTGTTTTCTCAGCGTCTTTCTCATCCAACCAAATTTGGTGGTAACCAACAAAACAATCAACAAACGATTGAAGTTCATGCTTTGCATAATTGTCAATCAAGATGTGTATGTTCGGGAGAGGAAAATCAGCCTTCGGACTGGCCCGGTTGAGATCCCGGTAGTCGACACAAACTCTGACCTTTCCATATTTCTTGGGTACTGGAATGATGTTGGCTAATCATGTCGGATATTCAACTACCCTGAGAAACTTGGTGTTGATTTGCTTGGTAACTTCCTCTTTGATTTTCAGACTCATATCAGGCTTGAATTTTTTGAGCTTCTGCTTTACCGACGGGCACATTGTATTGGTTGGTAACTTGTGAGCCACAATGGATGTACTTAGACTAGTCATGTCATCATATGACCATGCAAATATGTCTTCGTACTCTTTCAAGAATTGTGTGTATTCCACTTTCTCTGATGGCGATAGATGAATGCTGATGCGAGTTTCTTTGACAGTTTCTGAATCTCTAAGGTTGACTATCTCGGTTTTGTCAAGATTGGATTTAGGTCTATTTTCAAAATCCTCAACTTCTCTGATAATTTTATCGGGTATGGTATCTTCTCTGAATCACTGTCCTTTTGTTGCATTGTCTCATTGCATGTCACAGTCATTGGTTCATCAAGACAAGAAATAGTAATGCTGTAAGATAAAATAATGAGAGAAAATGATAATAAATAAATACAGATTCGTTGAAACATAGAAGTGATTTTTGAATGTTTTGGAGCATTGGAGATTTTATTGGAAAATGCAAAAAATGGAAATGCGGAAAAGGAAATCATTAGCAAAATGAAATAAACAACGCTTGTTCAGCCTTGCTACCCCGGGACTCGTCAGGCCCTGGATGGTCTGACAGTCCAATTCCTGAGGAATGATCCCTTACTCACAACTTGGATGGTAGGGCCTTCCTTCTCCTCCTCCTCAACAATAACACAACAGTCCACGTCACCATCTTCCAGGAATAGATCCTTTAAAGCTGCTAGATTGTCTTCTTCTTCTGACCCCCATATGATATCATCTTGCCGGAAATTCTACTCCAAATGTGGTATAGTATGTTCCAATGGATAGTAGGGGACGCGCCATGGTGGCGACCAGTCTTCGTACTCCTGCCAAGTGTATTTGTATCCCAGCCCAAAAGTGGTGCCATGGTGCTTCAACTGTATTGGTTTGGAAATCCCCTGAAGATTTTTCCCGGTTCCTATGCCAGGATCGTATCCACTCCAGTTCAGTATGCTCTCGATCTTACTGTCCCACCATTTTTCTTTATCCACTGCATTGACCCGTTCAATGTGGTGGTAGGTTTCTCCACCCAGCCTTCTTCTAACTTCAATCACCGGGATGGTCTGGCGACTACAGATAGGGAAGGGGTGATTGGAAGTGAGATGGCTGATAGTTGTAGGTATGATAAACAGGAGCTGGTTGGGAATATCTGGGGGAAGTAGGCTGATATGTGGGCGGTGGAGATGGATGATATGTTGATAGAGGTGCTGACTGATAGGTGGGTGAGGGTGAGTAGGGAAGTTCGGTTTACCAACGAGGATTGGGTCCCTGTGCAACCATTACCGTTCCTGCATCTTTCTTCTTGGATATACCACCAGACTGCAAGGCTTTGTTGGTGGTCTGTAGGGCCTCAAAGTTAGTGACCATTCCACTCTTGATACCTTCTTCAATTCTCTCACCCAGCTTGATGATGTCAGAGAATTTGTGGTTTTCAATCACCATTAGCCTCTCATAATACTGCGGGTCTTGTGCCCGGACGAAGAATTTGTTCATTTGTTCTTCCTCTAGGGCAGGCCTGACCTTGGCTGCTTCAGGTCTCCAACGAGCGGCATACTCGCGGAAAGTTTCGGTGGGCTTCTTTTTAAGGTTCTGGATATAGAGCACGTCTGGTGCATTCTCCGTATTGAACCTGAATCGATCCATGAAGTCTGATGCCATACTTACCTAGTCGGACCACTTCTTAGGGTTTTGGCTAATGTACCAAGATAAAGCATCTCCTGTGAGGCTCCTCATGAACAATTTCATGCGAATGTTCTCGTCTATTCATAATCCAACCAATTTATCACAATAGGTCCTCAGATGGACCCTGGGATCACCTTTACCATCGAACATTTCGAACTTAGGAGGTTTGTAACCCTCCGGTAGTTCAACATCGGGCTGTATGCAGAGATTTTCATAGTTTAACCCTTCGACTCCCTTGCTTCCTTCAACGCCCTGAACTCGACTAGTCAACTTCTTAAGTTCCTCAGCCAAATTCTTAATGAGTATATCCTTCTCAGTGGATTCAGGTGTGTAAGAAATGTGTTGGCTGGAGTGAGGTAGAGTCTCCACGTATATGGGGTTGTTCTGATGACCTGGTGTTTGAGCATAAAAGGTGGTCACTTGTGGAGTCTTGTGGTTCATGGATAATTAGCGGGGTATTTATTGGAGCGTGGAAAGTGTTGTGCTGGTGCTGTGGTGGGATAATTTGTTTTTTCGGTGGAGTTGTATGATGATGAGTTGTGGGAGGGTTCTGTTTGTTTGGGGTGTTCTGAGGAGGTATGGGATTTTGAGTGACATCTGGGACACTGAGTGAGAAGGATAAATTTGCCAAGTTCCGGACATGCTCAAGCTCCCCTTGGAGTTTCAACAACCTTTGCTCGAGTGTCAAAACAATTTATTTCATAAATAAACGGGGTTCTCGACCCAAAATAGTATTTCATTTCAAGAAATAATATCAATAAACTCTGAGTGTCAAAACAATTTATCAGGAAAGACTGAGTGAAAAGTCATAATTTCTAAGTGAGGAATATTAGGAAAATAGGCTCCAAGGGGTTAAGACAAATCGGCACTAGGTCCCAAACGTGGCATACAACCCAAATATATACAAACATAGTAATACTGTAAAACATATGCTTGGAAAGTGGTTTCGCAACTCAATAGTTGCCTAAAAAGGAACAAATTTATGAATTTCCAATTCGTGCACGCCCCACACTCGTCATCCAGTGTGTGCGTCACTCAAAAATCGTGAAAGGATGTAAAGTCTGGGGTTTCATACCCTCAGGGCAGGATTTAAAGACATTACTTACCTCAAACTAGCCCGAAAAGCTACTCCGCAATACGTTTTCCCCTCGAATCAACTTCCGAATGCTCCAAATATATCAAGTTCAGACTTTTCACATCAAAATATGCTAGGGGAATGAAGCCCAATCGAAAAATATCAACTTTATGCACAAAACCCGAAATTAGCCAAAACCCGACCTCCGGGACCACATCTCGGAACTCGAAAAACTTATACCAAAATGATTCTCATCATCTCACGATTCCGTACATATAAAGAACGCTGAAATCGATGTCCAAATGACCCCTCAAATCACCCCTAGAAGGTCTCTTAAACTCAAGCCCTAGTTTTCCCTTTTTCAACTGATTTTCCCTAATTAAACGCTGTTAATTTGATCCTTAATCACATATTTAACTCAAAAATAGGAAGAAATCACTTTCCTAGTGTTGCTTGGTGAAAATCCCTCCTTGAGCTCTCCAAAATCGTCCAAGCCAAATGAAAGAAATGGGCCAAAACTCGCTTTTAAAAAAATCTGCCCAAGCTTCATAGAGTTGTACCTTGCGCTTTACTGGTTGTACATCCTATTATAATTTTCCTCTGTTGTACACCACCTATTAAAACACCCATAACTCTTTGTAAAAATATCCAAATGACAAACGGTTTGAAGATTTAGAAACTAGACTCGAAGATCTTTCATTTGATAGGTTGTACACCATATAAATTGTAACGACCCGACCGGTCATTTTGAGCCCCAGCGCGTCGTTCAGCGGTTTGAAGTCGTGAGCAGCTCCATTTTAGGTATTATGACTTGTAGGTGTGGTCGGAGGTGAATTTCGGGAAGTTTAGATTTGATTTGGAAAGAAAATTATCATTTCAGAAGCCTTAAGTTTGAGAAATGGACTAAGATGAAAATTTTGGGTAAACGACCTCAGAATCAGGATTTGAGGGTCCCTGCAGCTTCGTATGATGATTTCGGACTTGGGCGTATGTCCGAATCGGGTTTTGGATAACCCGGGAGCATTTCAGCGTATATTGTGGAAGTCAACATTTTTGAAGGAATTTCCTAAGTTTGGCTTGAAGCACATTTCAGTGATATTGATGTCTGTTTGGGATTCCGAGTCTGGGAATAGCTTCGTATGGTGCTGGAGTTGGGAGCGCGACCGGAAGTGAATTAGGAAGACCGTAGGTTATTTTGAAGTCATTTGGCTAAAGATAGAAATTTGAAGGTTTTGAAGAAATCCGACCGGAAGTGGAAATTTTGATATCGGGGTCGGAGTGCGATTCCGGAAGTTGGAGTAGGTTCGTAATGTCAAATATGACTTGTGTGCAAAATTTGGGGTCAATCAGCCATGATTTGATAGGTTTCGGCATCGGATGTAGAAGTTGGAAATTTCTAAGTTCACAAAGTTAGGATTTGGGTGCGATTCGTGGTTTTGATGTTGTTTAATGTGATTTGAGGCCTCGAGCAAGTCCGCACTATGTTTTGGAACAGGTTGGTATAATTGGATGAGGTCCCGAGGGGCCTCAGGTGGATTCCGGGTGGTTAACAAATCAATATTTGAAGTTAGAAGAGGAGCTGGAGTTGTCATCTGGTGTGACCGCACCTGTGAGGATTTGGCCGCAGGTGCGAAGAAGTGGTGGTCTGGCTAGGAGCGCAGGTGCGATGATATTTCCGCACCTGCAAAGTCACAGATGCGGGCTATGGGGCACATGTGCGAAGTTGGCTTGAGCTGAGGAAAACCGCAGGTGCGGAGGTTTGGTCACACCTGCGGAATCGCAGGTGCGAGAGTTGGTTCGCAGGTGCGAAAAATAGCCTGGGCAGAATGTTTTAAAACCGAGATTGTTGGTCATTTCCTTCCATTTTTCTTTTGGTTTGGACGATTTGGAGAAGCTTCAAGAGAGGGTTTTCGTCAAGGATCACAAGGTAAGTAATTCACTTTTCTAAGTTAAATACAAGGTTATTGCATGGAATTATACATGAAAATTTTGGAAAATTTTGAAGAAAACCTAGAAATGATATTTTGGATTTCTACCACGATTTGAGCATGGAATTTAGAGTAAATTGTATATTTGAGCTAGTAGAGCTTGGGTAGAATATGTCTTCGAGAAATTTCAGATTCGGGGCACGTGGGCTCGAGGGCATTTTGGTCAATTCACTGAGCGGAGTTTTGAAAGTATATAATTTAAATTTGTTGCAAGTATTAGGATGAATTTTTATTGCTTTGCCGTTATTTGGTAGTTTGGGGCGTTGTGCATCCATTGGAGTCGTCGGAAGGGCTTGGAAGCCGGTTATGGGACTTCGGGGCGAGGTAAGCCTTTCTAACTTTGTGAGGGGGAATTGTCCCCCTAGGTGAACTAATTAAGTATGTACTATTATCTGCGGGGGCTACGTACACACGAGGTGACGGGAGTCCGTGCGTAGCTATTATTATGCCATGTTCGGGTAGTCTAGGACCCACTAGCATGCCTTACCTGTTGTACCCGTGATCGTGCCTGTATTATTAGACTGCTAATGTAATTGAAATTGTAATTTAATATCTAAAGAAGACTAGAGTTCATTTTCTTAATCATCTAGAAAGATAATTTATTTCCTCCGTGGATAATTGTATACCTGATAAGGTGATATTATTGAATATTATTAAACTTGGCAAATGAATTTCGAGAAAGGATTTAAATACTATTTTTTTGAGGTTTTTAAGAGAGAAATCTGTCATTTACTTGAGTACTTGTTTTCCCGACATATTCGGGGTGGACTGTTGATTGTGCATGACTGCATGTGACCGCTTCGCAATTTACATTCCGCGAGCGGAGTGTTATTTCCCCCACTCTCATGGGAGCGGGCCGTATGCCACGGCGGATTTAAAAATGCACTTATGGTTTGGGCCGTTCGACCTTCGGCAGTGCATAGACATGATTATTTTATTGAAAGGTGCACTTATGGTACGGGCCGTTCGACCCTTGACAGTGCACAAAGATGATTATTATGATGGCTCAGGCCGGTTGTCCTTATCTCGTATGCGCATGCTAAGTTGTTAAATGTTTTTCATGGATTTTTTTAAGTGATAAGATTTTTGGGGAAAAATAAAGAAGTAATTGTTTATTTAAGATATTTGGGGGAAAAAAGGGGAAATTATTTATTTAAGATATTTGGGGGAAAATGAGGAAGTGGTAACTGTTTATTTACTTCCAGTATTTACTTGGATTTCAGTGCCTTGTATATTTGCTGCTTTACTACCTTTACATTCCTACCGTATTCATCATATGCTGTTAAATTAATCTGCTGGACCTTAGTGAATGTCTAATTCGACCTCTCGTCACTACCTCTCTGAGGTTAGGCGGGCGACTTACTAAGTACACGTTGTTTTTGTACTCATGCTACACTTGCTGTGCATTTTTGTTGCATAGGTGCTTTCATAGTGGCATGGCTGGTTTGGAGACTTAGGCGAGCTGCACCATCTGGAGGCGATCCGCAGTTGACAGAGTCTCCCTCGTACTGTACTTATTTTCGTTTTTACACTCCTTGTCCAATTTGTATTTCGGACAAGCTTTGTGATGATTGTATAAATTCTTATAAATTGCTCATGTACTTGTGACACCGCGTTCTGGGATGTGTTGGGATATATTTTGCTGAAATGGAATATTTAAACCCTTGTATTTACTTAATGGGTTTTTATTTAGTTACTATGTAATAAAGTGAAAGGTAATGATTTTCATAAATGTTAAAACAGGAATTTATTTCAACTAATTAATGATTGGCTTGCCTGACGGTGGTGTCCGGCGCCATCACGACCTTAGTAGATTTTGGGTCGTGACATAACTCTTTATATATTCCGAGATATGAGCTTCCAAAGTCGGCTCCATGCATCAGTAAATTTTGTCAAAACTGCTTCACCAGTCATCTTCAATCGATCATAACTTTTTGATCAAATGTCCAAATCATAAATGATTTAACTTTCTAGAAACTAGAATACAAGGGCTACACCTTTTATGTTTTGTAAATTTTCAGATTCGTTATATATTTTGATATATATGCCTCCAAAATCAGCTCCCCGATGAACCAGTTGCTGTCCAAAAGTGCAGTAGAAATTTCTGCAGTTTTTTTTTGTCCGAAATTTATTTCGTTAACCTTCCGAAATCCACCCGAGGCCCTCGGGACCTTAACCAATTATACCAACATGTTCCAAAACATGATACTAACTCGCTCGAGGCCTCAAATCACATCAAACAACGTCGAAATCATGAATCTCACCCCAATTCATGCTTAATGAACTTTAGAACTTGAAGCTTCTACATTCGATGCCGAAACCTATCAAATCACGTCCGATTCATTTCAAATTTTGCACACAAGTCATATTCGACATTATAGACCTGCTCCAACTTTCAGAATTGGAATCCGACCCCGATATCAAAAAGTCAAACTCTCGGTCAAACTTCTCAAAAACCTTCAAATTTCTATCTTTAGTCAAATGACTTCAAAATAAACTATGAACCTCCGAATTCACTTCCGATCGCGCTCCCAGCTCCATAATTACCATACGGAGATAATCCCATACTCGGAATCCCAAACGGATATCAATAACACCGAAATACACTTCAACCCAGACTTATGAAATTTCTTCTAAAATGCTAACTTCTACAATTTGCGCCGAAATGCTCCCGGGTCATCCAAAACCCTATCCGAACATACGCCCAAGTCCGAAATCATCATACGAACCTGCTGGAACCTTTAAATCCTGATTCTGAGGTCTTTTACTCAAAAATCCAATCCTAGTCAATTCTTCCAACTTAAGGCTCCCGAAATGAAAAGTTTCTTTCCAAATTGACTCAGAACTTCCTGAAACTCAATTCTGACCATGCCTACGAGTCATAATACCTGAAACAAATCTACTCACGACCTCAAAATACCAAACGATGCGTTATAGCTCAAAGCGACCGGTCGGGCCGTTACATATACCCTTGCTAGATGCCCTCCTTCGTTTCCCTCAGCATTCTGGCAGTCGGCGACCCTTTTTCTTGTCTTTGCTTCTAACTCCATCAGATCCTGCTCCAAATATTCCAACCTTTCACTAGACTTGATGGCCATTTCCTTCCACTCATCGATCAACTCCATATTAGTCTTGTGTTGCTCCAGATGCTCGACCTCGGACTCACGAAGCCTTTTGCGCAGATTATTATATTTCACCTAAGCCTCAGGCGATTTGTCTATGACCCTATTTCTGCTGATGCCTGGCTCAACTATCCCTGCTATGTTGTCTTCCAACCATGATAGGTAGAAGTGTACATGCCCTGCATGGTATCTGTCGGGATCGATGGTGTCCTTTTCTACGATGACCTTGAGATGCCACAGATGCTGAGCTTCACATTTGTACGGGATATCGTCGTCCTGAAAATATGTAATGACTCATTTTGGAGACTCGCGGTATAACGTGATTTCTACCCGTATATCTCATGACCCTGATGGGAACATAAGGATATATTCCCCTTAAACCAATCAAAACCAGGTGCGGAGCGTCCCTTTATCTGATGATGAATTCAATGGTAGGGAACCATTCAAACATCCATTGAATCTGGTCCTCGGTCAAATTATCAAAGAACTGAGCCCATTATGTAGCATTTTCCAGTTGAGCAAACCTATCAGGGATGTAGGTAATCCTCTTAGGGTGGTGGAAGGCTATATGATCATTCCACACCCTTCGTGGAAATTCCTGACGATATTGGCCTCTCTAGAGATGCTCCAATAACCAAACTTGTAGTAGTAGATTGCAACCCTCAAAGTGTTTGGCCCTCTTCTGGCAGTGGTCCAAGGCTCGGTATATGTCTGCTATGATCATAGGGACAATGGTATATGTTTGCCCTTCGATCCCTTCCATTAAGGTTTTGGCTACCATAGCCAGTCTAGTGTGAATCCGGTCTTCTTTGCTTGGAAACACCATCAGACCCAGGAAGAAAACGATGAATACAAAAACCCTGCGGTGAATGTGACCCAAGGAAGTAATATATAACTTGTCATGGAAGGTATGATAGGATTTTCTATGGCCGTATCATTCTCAGAGATAATCAAAAGGTATGTAGGAATATGTCAGGCACTCTAAACCATCGTTCTTCTTTAAACCCATCATTTTCAGGCACTGTTGTCCGGTACCAACAAACCTGGACTGTCTCAAGGTAATCCCGCAAAGACTCCTATCTCCTCCAAGAGGGGGGGGGGGGTCATTTCTATGTTGCCAAAACGGAATACAGACCTTTCTCTGTCCCAGAACATAATGGCTTCTTCGATCAACATGTTGTTTGGTTGAATGTCCAGTAAGGAGGGCAAGTTCCGAGGAACCTCTTCACATGGTCTTTGTCACTGGGCGAGAAGTCTTCCCACCAATCCAACAATAGTGGTGGTATTCTTTGGACAATGCCGAACCTGGGGACTTCATGCCTCATTTTATGCAAAATAGATATGTTAGACCCTTACCCTCGCCAGACTCGACTATTTATACACTTATTATTAGCATACATGTATTTAGTTCTCCAAATAAATACACAGAACGTGACTGTGTCCGTTGGGATTATGAAAAACCCGGTGGACTTTTGGATAGGGCTGTCTTAAAGGTCTATCGTGCGGACAACACGTTAACTTGACTAGGTTCAACCATGATGCATGAACAATATAACAGAGTAAGGTTTCTATGGGGTTTTAGACTGGTACCCTCAAGCGGACAACTCGAGGGGGAAAGGCATGGAACCATGGACTGCACCGCTGATTGACTAGTTTTACCGCAAATAAGCCTTTCCGAATTTAGGGGTGATATAAAATGGAAGGGCGCAAACACTCATCAAGCGTTGCTATAGGATTTGTATAGGCACGAGTGGAATGTGATGTTGAGCATGATTTATGCAACAATAAATGATCAATAAAAGCATGTTGTCATGTATTTGCACGTTATGAAAGCGGTAAATACAACAGTTATAATTGAAAAAGTAGTTACAAAGGAAAACAAAAAGAAACATGTCAGTTTTGATTCTGAAAGGAACAAGTACTTGAAAGAAATAAACAATTAATTGCACATAAATTGGGAAAGGGAAAGGGAAAGGTCACAAGTATTAACAAAGTAAAGACAAGTTCACAAAGTAGTTTGAAATGGTAAAAGCCTAGATAAATCCCCATCAGAGTCGCCATGCTGTCGTGCCCCCCTCTTTCCTCCCCTTTACGGACCGGTCAGGGTATTCGACATTACTGGGACAACTCGTTTCCTTTTAGGAAAAGGATAAGGAATTGAAGAGTCGCCACCTAACGATTCTAAGGTGCGTTAGGGCACCTATTAAGGGTCACAATAACACTAATTTGAATAACCACAGATTGGGTAAGGGCTTGAAATTACTTCAAGGGGAAGGTGTTAGGCACCCCTCGAAGTCTACAACTGTGGTTTCCGGCCAAACAAGCTTTGTGAGTTTAAACAAGTATCAAATAAGCTTAAACAAATAAAGGTTTTGAAAATATTCGCAGTCTAAGCACACATATGAAGTAAAGTTTTAGAATATTTAAAGTCTAAGCACATATATAAGGTTTTGAAAGATTTATAGTCTAAGCACACATATGTAAGGGATAGAGAAGTCCTAGGTTGTTTATCCTATATGATCACATCAATGCAATGCCCTGTAATCACTCCTCAGAAAGTGGCTACCCGTGGCATTAGCGCACATGTCATCATATCCATATCTACCCTTCCCACCCCTTAGCGGTTATTTAAGCGAGTGTTGTTTAACTACCTCTGTGCGTGTTGTTACCCATCCCTTCTTAACGGTCCTGGAGGAGGTTTGTCACGACCTGGTCGGTTTTTTAAAGAATTTGTGCCCCAATCCCCTATTAACTAATTCTCCCATGTCTATTTATGTTACTGGAACTTGTCAGAGCATTGAGTGATGAAATCCGGGGTGATTTTGGACACAGAGTCCATAAATGTAAAATTTAGCTTTAGAAATCTGGCTGTAGCTAGAGCTGTGTGAAGACGGATCCAGAATGGAATTCCATCGACTTCGTTAGCTCCTTTGGGTGATTTCGGGGTTAGGAGCGTGTTCGAAATGTGTTTCTGAGGTCGGTTGTGGATTTAGGCTTGAATTGGCGAAAGTTAGAATTTCGGCGATTTCGACTGATAGGTGAAATTTTGATATCAGACTCGGAATGGAATTCCAAAAGTGAAAAAAGGTCTGTAATGTCATTTATGACCTGTGTGCAACATTTGAGGTTATTCGGATGAGTTTAGACGTGTTTCGGCATCAGATGTGAATTCTAGAAATTTCCTAAGTTCTTAGGCTTGAATCTATGCATAATTGATGATTTTGATGTTATGAGATGTGTTTTTAAGGATCGAACAAGTTTGAACAAGGTATTAGGGTCAGTTGGTAGGTTTGGCTGAGGTCCCGGGGGCCTCGGGGTTGTTTCGGATGCCCAACGGGTGAGTTTGTGAATTTGAGAACAGCTGAACCATTCTGGTTCTGGTGTTTCGCAGCTGCGATGGTATTTCCGCAGGTGCGGGCACGTAGGTGCGAAAGGGGTGCCGCAGGTGCGACCCCTGACCACTTAATGAACTTCCTCACCTACGATTGGGTTTCCGCAGGTGCGATCCCAGTTTCGCAGGTGCGAAATATCTGGGCAGTTTATACCAAAAATCTGAGGGTTTGAATTTCATAATTCCAAAATCGATTTTGAGCTCAGAACTTGGTGATTTTCAGTGGGATTTGAAGAGGAGAATCATAGGTAACATTTTCTAACCTTAATCCCTTTATATATCGATAATCTCTATCATTTTCCTCAATCTAATCAATGAAATTGGATGAAAAACCATGCAAATATGATGAAATTTTCCCAAGTAGAAATCTGAGGATTTAGGGAGATTTAGACGTCGGATTTTGTTGATTCTTGTTCGAGTGGGTTCATGAGCGAATGGGTGTTCGGGAAATATAAATTTTACCCGATTCAGAGACGTGGGCCCGGGGGACTTTTTGGGCGAATTTCCTAATTTCGCGTATTAGCTTATAAATAATTAGCTATTTTGTTCCCTTGAAGTGATATTTACACCATGCAATCAATTTGAATAGATTTGGGCCACCCGGAGTCAGATACTCGTGGCAAGAGTGTGGTATTGAGTTGATTAGCGCAGTCAAGGTAAGTGGCTTGCCCAATTGTGTGTTGGGGACTTTCCCTTAGGCATTTTTATACTGATTTTGTTATGTGGACGCCGTGTACGCGAGGTGACGAGTGCGTACACAAGTCATTGTTGCTAAAATCCTATTTTTACTCCTATGAAATCGCTCATTGTCATTCACATATTACTGATTCCATATTAATAGAGTAGATATCTTAAGAGTAAGCATGCCTACCTATTCTGACTTGATTTAATCTTATTTGCTACTAGTCACATCATGCTTAGGTAGCTTTACTCTATTCTTGCCTGTTGTTTTTCCTGGATTGTTTAATTAAGCCATAATTGATATACTTCTACTTTGCATATTTAAATTGGGACTACGGACCGAGATCCGGGAGCTTTCCTCCTGTACTGCATTTCATATTTAAATTGGGATTACAGATCGAGATTTGGGAGCTTTCCCCCTGTACTGAAATGCATATTTAAATTGGGACTACGGACTGAGATCCAGGAGCTTTCCCCATGTACTGCATTGCACATTTACTGTTGAGATATATGCTGTGCTGAGCCGAGGGCTCTCTTTCTATTATTAAATCTTTCCATCTTCGTTAATCCTGTTTATCATTGCTTATATGCATTTCATTGTTTTAAATTATATATTGACTCTTTTTTACGAACTCAGTAGGGCCTCAACCTGACCTCGTCACTACTTAACTAGGGTTAGGCTTGGCACTTACGGAGTACCGAATGTGGAGTACTCACGTCCTTTCCTGTGCATGTTTTCCCCATGTGCTGATGCAGGTACCAGCACCCAGTATCGTGGCTAGGTGTCGTCCTAGCAGCAGCCAGGAGACCGCGAGGTAATTCTACCGCGTCCGCAGAATCCCACGAGTCCCCTTCTACTCTAGTATAGGCATTGAAGACTTTTGTATTTTTCACTGTTTCATTGTATAGAGCTACATCTAGTATAGAGCTTGTGACTATGGTGACATTCCGGGTTTTGGGAAGTGAAAGTGTATATGCTGAGCAGCTATGTCATATCTACTTGAGTTCTTTTCTGTCTTTATTTTATTGATTCTGTCATTTTTTCGCAAATGTTAGGCTTACCTAGTCATAGAGACTAGGTGCCGTCACAATACCTTTCAAAGGGTAAAATGGGTCTTGACAAGTTGGTATCAGAGCGTCTAGGTCCATAGGAGTCATAAGTCACAAGCCGGTTTATTATAGTCTCGCGGATCGGTGCGGAGACGTCCGTATCTATCTTCAGGAGGCTATGTAACTGTTAAGAACAATCAAATTCTTTGGAATTCCTTATCGTGCTAGTTGCTGTCATCAAATTCTTAAACTCTATTCTATTCTTGCTTGCAGATGGTTCGTACCCGTACCGGACGTACTGATGACCAGGCACCCGAGCCCCCAATCAGAGCCACTAGAGGGAGGGTCCGGGGCAAAGGACGCGCACGTGGTGCAACCCCAAGCACCGGCTAGAGCAGAGGCAGAAGATCCCCCAACAACTATAGTTGGAGGGGCATAGGAGGTCCCTACTGTTACTCCAGACCTCCAGGAAACATTGGCCCAGTTCTTGAGTGTCTTCAGTACTCTGTCTAAGGCGGGTCTACTCCCGATAGATCCAGCTACATCCCAGGTCGGAGGAGGGACACAGACTCCCGCAGCCCGTACTCCTGAGAAGAGGGTTCATATTGGGCAGGTTCCAGAGTATATTCCTATGCCCCCAGCAACTCCAACTCAGCATGAGTCTAGAATAGCTGTTCCTGAGGCAGAGCAGCTTTGACTTGAGAGGTACAATAAGTACCACCCACCAGAGTTCAGTGGACTAGCTTCAGATGACGCCCTGGGTTTTCTTGAGGGGTGTCATCACATTATCCACACTATGGGTATTGTGGATACAAGTGGGGTTTCTTTCACTGCTTTCCATCTGAGGGGAGCAGCTTATCATTGGTGGCGTGCTTTTGAGCTTAGTAGCCCGGACGAGGCAGCTTTACTTACTTGGGCTCAATTTTTCGAGATGTTCTTACTTGAGTTTGTCCCTCAGAGCTTCAGGGATGCTTGGCGTGCGAAGCTTGAGCAGCTACGCTAGGGTGCCATGATTGTGTCAGAGTATGCAGTCCGTTTCAGCGATTTTGCTCGCCATGCACCAACTTTGGTTGTCACTGTCAGAGAGAGGGTTCGGCGCTTTATTGAGGGAATCCACCTCAGTATTCGGACCAGCATGGACAGAGAGCTGGAGACCGATATTACTTACCAGCAGGCCGTGAGTATTTCCCAGAGGATTGAGACTATGTTAGCCCGGGACAGGGATGAGAGAGAGGCCAAGAGGTCTCGAGAGACTGGCCATTTTTCAGGAGCTCGTGCACCAGCAGCACGCTATGGTAGGGGTTTTGTGAGTCTCCCTATTCATTCGGCTCTCCCAGCAGCCAGTGGTATTCCAGCTCCTCCTAGACCTCAGGAGCCTTATTATGCACCACCAATATCTCAGGTGCCTCCTGCTCGAGGTGCTACCACTGGCCAGCCCAGCAGACCAGTTCAGAGTCAGCAGCGGCCTCCACGTCCCCCGAGGGGTTTCTTTGAGTGTGGTGACCCTCATCATATGATCGGAGATTGCCTAGAGCGAGGAGGGGCGCACCACCTCAGACTTATCAGGGTGCACCCCCTCAGATTTATCAGGCTCCATGTCTTTCACCAGGTCCTCCAGCTATTCTTCCAGCCCCAGCTACTACCCCACCACCTCAGGAAACTCGAGGTGGAGGTCGGGGAGGTCGACGTCGCCCTAGAAGGGGAGGCCAGGCCAGGTACTATGCTCTTTCGGCCCGGTCTGAGGCCATTGCTTCAGATTCAGTCATTACAGGTATTGTTCCCGTTTGTCATAGGGATGAATTAGTATTATTTGACCCACGCTCTACATATTCATATGTGTCTTCCTATTTTGCTTCGTATATGGGGATAGCCCGGGATTCTTAAGAGGAAATAAGGGAGAATTATGATATGTACCGCGGGATTGGGTTTCGCGCCGCAACAACCTATATGTTTTGTGCTTTTCTTTGAATGTGTAAGTTGTATGGTATATTTGAATTGCACTTAAGGATTGGTTATAGCTGGACACTGATGTAATACTTTGGGTACTGCACTTACTTCTTGCAAGATACTGCTTTACTTTATTCTTTCTTCATTTCCATTTTTGTTACTTACTGTATGCAGATTATATTGTGTGTCCCATCGTAGCCTCGTCACTACTTCGTCGAGGTTAGGCTCGGCACGTACCAGTACATGGGGTCGGTTGTACTGATACTGCACTCTGCACTTCCTGTGTAGATTTTGGAGTAGGTTGTGGCTGATCGAGAGGTTGGCTGTAGACTTCACAGCTAGGAGACCCAAGGTAGTCATGTTCGCATCAGCAGGCCCTGGAATCCCTTTCTATACCCCATACTTACTGTTTTTCTTTGTTTCACAAATAGTTGTATTTCTTTCGGACAAATACTTGTAGTGTAACGACCCGACCAGTCGTTTTGAGCTCTAGTGCGTCGTTCAGCGGTTTGAAGTCGTGAACCGCTCCATTTCAGGTATTATGACTTGTAGGTGTGGTCGGAATTGAATTTCGGAAAGTTTAGAGTTGATTTGGAAAGAAAATTCTCATTTCAGAAGCCTTAAGTTGGAAGAATCAACTATGATTGAAATTTTGAGTAAACGACCTCCGAATCAGGATTTGAAGGTTCCAGCAGGTTCGTATGATGATTTCGAACTTGGGCGTATGTCATGATCGGGTTTTGGATAACCCGGGAGCGTTTCGACGTATAATGTGGAAGTCAGCATTTTTGAAGGAATTTCATAAATTTGGCTTGAAGCGCATTTCAGTGATGTTGATGTCCGTTTGGGATTCCGAGTCTGGGGATAGCTCTATATGGTGATTCTGGAGTTGGGAGCGCGATCGGAAGTGAATTTGGATGTCCGTAGGTCATTTTGAAGTCATTCGGCTAAAGATAGAAATTTGAAGGTTTTTGAGAAATCTGACTGGAAGTGGAAGTTTTGATATCGAGGTCGGAATGCGATTCTGGAAGTTGGAGCAGGTCCGTAATGTCGAATATGACTTGTGTGCAAAATTTGGGGTCAATCGGACGTGATTTGATAGGTTTTGGCATCGGATGTGGAAGTTTGGAATTTCAAGTTCATAAATTTGGGATTTGGGTGCGATTCGTGGTTTCGATGTTGTTTGATGTGATTTATGGCCGCGAGCAAGTATGCATTATGTTTTGGAACATGGTGGTGTAGTTGGATGGGGTCCCGGGGGCCTCGGGTGGATTCCGGGTGGTTAACGGATCAAGTTTGGGAGTTTGAAGAAGGCTGAGGTTGCTGTCATCTGGTGTGACCGCATCTGCGAGGATTTGGCCGTAGGTACGAAGCCGCTGGTGCGGCTATGGCACCGCAGGTGCGAATGATGGATGGTCCGGCTGGGAGCACAGGTGCGATGGCATTTCTGCACCTGCGAAGATGCAGATACGCACAGAGGGCGCAGGTGCGATTTTGGGCTGGAGTTGAGGCAACCGCAGGTGCGGGAGATTGGTCGCACCTGCGGGAGCCCATGGAATTTCAGAGCGAGGTAAGTCTCCTTTCTACCTTTGTGAGGGGGAATTGTCCCCCTAGGTGAAGTAATTAAATTTGTGCTGCTATCTGCGGGGGCTACGTATGCACGAGGTGACGGGAGTTCGTGCATAGCTACTATTATGCCATGTCCGGGTAGTCTAGGACCCACTAGTATGCCTTACGTGTTGGACATGTGATCCTGCCCATAATATTAGACTGTTAATGCTATAGAATCGGTAAATTATTTCCTAAGAAGACTAGAGTGTACTTCTCTTAATCATTTAGAAAGAGAATTGATTCCTCTGTGGATAATTGTATTCATGATAAGGTTATATTATTGAATATTATTAAACTTGGCAAATGAGTTTCAAAACAAAGATTTAAATGCTATTTTTTTGTGTTCCTTTAAGAAGAATTTTATTATTTTCTCTAGAATCTGTTTTCTTGATAAAAATGTGGAGTTATTATGTGAATACGTGTACATATGAGCACCTGAGTCACAAGTATGATTCGCGAGCAGGCTAGCCTTATTATTATTATGTTGACCGCGTCGAATGATCGATTCGCGAGCGGGGAAAATAGATGCATCTATGGTTCGAGCCGTTCGACCCTTCGGCAGTGCACATTTTATTATTATTGGTCCGCGCTGTTCGACCCTCAACATTTCTTGCGCATGATAATTGCTGCGTATTTCCTGTGATTTATACATGTTTATCGGCCTAAGGAAATTCGTAATTTCTCCCATTTTTGAGTTAGATACAAGGATTATACATGAATTTGAAAATGGAAATTAGTAGGGAAAAGGGACTTTTGGAAGAAAACCTAGGAATTTGGTAATTTGGATTTTAGCCACGAATTGAGCATGAATGTTTGAGTAAATTGTATATTTGAACTAGTAAAGCTATGGGTAAAATTTATCTTCTAGAATTTCGGATTTCCAGGCACGTGGGCCCGAGGTCATTTTGGTCAATTCCCTGAGCGGAGTTGGGAAAGTATATAATTTGAATTTGTTACGAGTATTAGAATGAATTTTCACTGCTTTGCCCGTTATTTGGTAGTTTTGGGGCGTTATGCATCCATTGGAGTCCTCGGAAGGGCTTGGAAGCCAGTTATGGAATTTCGGAGCGAGGTAAGTCTGCTTTCTAACTTTGTGATGGGGAATTGTCCCCCTAGGTGAAGTAATTAAATATGTGCTGCTATCTGCGGGGGCCACGTATGCACGAGGTGACGGGAGTCTGTGCATAGCTACTATTATGCCATGTCCGGGTAGTCTAGGACCTACTAGCATGCCTTACGTGTTGCCCATAATATTAGACTGTTAATGCTATATAATCGGTAAATTATTTCCTAAGAAGAGTAGAGTGTAATTCTCTTAATCATTTAAAAAGAGAATTAATTCCTCTGTGGATAATTGTATTGGTGATAAGGTTATATTATTGAATATTATTAAACTTGGCAAATGAGTTTCAAAACAAAGATTTAAATGCTATTTTTTTGTGTTCCTTTAAGAAGAATTTTATTATTTTCTTGAGAATCTGTTTTCTCGATAAAAATGTGGAGTTATTATGTGAATATGTGTACATATGAGCACCTGAGTCACAAGTATGATTCGCGAGCAGGCTAGCCTTATTATTATTATGTTGACCGCGTCGCATGATCGTTTCGCGAGCGGGGAAAATAGATGCATCTACGGTTCGAGCCGTTCGGCCCTTCGACAGTGCACATTTTATTATTTTTGGTCCGCGCTGTTCGACCCTCAGCATTTCTTGCGCATGATAATTGCTGCGTATTTCCTGTGATTTATACATGTTTATCGGTCTAAGGAAATTCTTAATTTCTCCCATTTTTGAGTTAGACACAAGGATTATACATGAATTTGAACATGGAAATTAGTAGGGAAAAGGGACTTTTGGAAGAAAACCTAGAAATTTGGTAATTTGGATTTTAGCCACGAATTGAGCATGAATGTTTGAGTGAATTGTATATTTGAACTAGTAAAGCTATGGGTAAAATTTATCTTCGAGAAATTTCGGATTTCCAGGCACGTGGGCCCGAGGGCATTTTGGTCAATTCCCTGAGCGGAGTTGGGAAAGTATATAATTTGAATTTATTACGAGTATTAGAATGAATTTTCATTGCTTTGCCCATTATTTGGTAGTTTTGGGGCGTTTTGCATCCATTGGAGTCGTCGGAAGGGCTTGGAAGACGGTTATGGAATTTCAGAGCGAGGTAAGTCTCCTTTCTACCTTTGTGAGGGGCAATTGTCCCCCTAGGTGAAGTAATTAAATTTGTGCTGCTATCTGCGGGGGCTACATATGCACGAGGTGACGGGAGTCCGTGCATAGCTACTATTATGCCATGTCCGGGTAGTCTAGGACCCACTAGCATGCCTTACGTGTTGGACATGTGACCCTGCCCATAATATTAGACTGTTAATGCTATAGTATTGGTAAATTATTTCCTAAGAAGACTAGAGTGTACTTCTCTTAATCATTTAGAAAGAGAATTGATTCCTCTGTGGATAATTGTATTCCTGATAAGGTTATATTATTGAATATTATTAAACTTCGCAAATGAGTTTCAAAACAAAGATTTAAATTCTTTTTTTTGTGTTCCTTTAAGAAGAATTTTGTCATTTTCTTGAGAAGCTGTTTTCTTGATAAAAATGTGGATTTATTATGTGAATATGTGTACATATAAGCACCTGAGTCGCAGGTATGATTCGCGAGCAGGCTAGCCTTATTATAATTATGTTGACCGCGTTGCATGATCGATTCATGAGCGGGGAAAATATATGCATCTATGGTTCGAGCCGTTCGACCCTTCGGCAGTGCACATTTTATTATTGTTGGTCCGTGTTGTTCGACCCTCGGCATTTCTTGCGCATGATAATTGTTGCATATTTCCTGTGATTTATACATGTTTATCAGCCTAAGGAAATTCTTAATTGCCCGTTAAAAAGAAGAAGAATTGATGTGTAAAATTTGAAATAAGTCTGATGTTTCTTATCCCTGATTATTTCTTCAAAATTGTCAACTGAAATGACGAAGATTTAAAGTGCTAAATGTGGAAGGAGTTGATATTATTTAATGCTTTATTTTAATAAATTGCCTATGACATTCATGCTTAGTGTCTCACTTGATTATACTAAATTGACCTCTAGCAAATGTCACATTGACCTCTCGTCGCGGGATACTTACTGAGTACACGTTGTTTTCGTACTCATGCTACACTTGCTGTGCATTTTTATTGCACGGGTACTTTCACAACGATTTGGCTGGTTTGGAGACTTAGGCGAGCTGCATCATCCGGAGGCGATCCGCAGCTGATAGAATCTCCCTCGTATTGTATTCATTTTGTTTTAAATTCCATTGTCCAATTTGTATCTCGGAAAAACTTTGTAATGACTGTATAAATTCTTAGAAATTGCTCATGCACTTGTGACACCGGGTTCTGGGATGTGTTTGGGATATATTTGCTAAAATGGAATATTTGAACCATCGTATTTACTTAACGGATTTTTGTTTAGTTATCATGTAATAAAGTGAAAGGTAATGATTTTAAAAATGTTAAAATAAGAATTTATTTCAACTAACTAATGATTGGCTTGCCTGACGATGGTGTCCAGCGCCATCACGACCTTAATAGATTCTGGGTCGTGATAACATGGTATTAGAGCTCTAGGTTCCCTTAGGTCTCATGAGTCATGAGCAAGTCTAGTAGAGTCTTGCGGATCAGTACGATGACGTTTGTACTTATCTTCGAGAGGCTACAGGGCTGTTAGGAGTTCTTCCCTTCTTGATTCCTCATCATGCGATTTGATTCCTCCGAGGCTTATGCCTATGTTTCTTCCTACTCAATATTACGCGTCACGAAGCGCTTGCTATGAATCAGGAATTTGAGGAATTAAAATGGTACTACGAATATGATGCGAGATGTTTTCCATGTGTACTTGGTTGGGGCTGTTGTTGTGGCCTTGGAGAAGGATAATGTGTTGTTTCAGCTCAGTAGTTGTGTTTCCGAGAGCCTTAAGGCTATGCTCAGGTAGTGATGATGCTTACAATTGGTTATCGCGCGATGTCGATATGATTATAGAATGCTTTCCCATATGTTGGAGGTGATGAATGGCCTGAAGGGAGGTCTTTTCAGGGCGTGATTTCGAGATTTCAGAATTTTAGTTCCTACAGAGGAAAGGCATTTGGACTATAAATGGTCAGGTTTTGGATTAATAAAGCAGTAAGACTTGGTGTTTTCAAGTAAGGTGGGATATTCACCTGTGATGTGGTGTCTTCATCACTGATCGAATGGAATATGTTAAGTCTGTCGGTGCCATGGTTTCTTCGGATGCATTGGGTGATAGTGTTGTGAAGTAGTATTGAAGAAGCGGTTGTCAGAGATCGTGGTGTGTGGTGGTTCAGGACTGAATAGTTATTTCTAATGAAGGCAGCTCGAGAAAGATGATCCTCCGAGAGTTTGAAGTTGTGGTGATCTACTGGTGTAAGAGCTATAGAGAATGATATTGAATTGTACAACATACGACGAAGGAAGACATGTGAGAAGTGTCCGGTGGTGGATAAATTTCTACAAGGCCAGGTGTAAGGAACAGAAGTCAGGTGGTTGTTTAAAGGAATGAGTTTAACAAGTGGAAGAGTGGCAACGTAGCCCAGGAGTTCAGTGGTAAGACAACTTCCTATCTTGAGGGAAAGTTTGAGAGTTTTAGTGGATGGTGATTCGGTCCACGAGCTTAAGTGAAATGTGGGCTATTTCAGCGGAAGGTTGGACACAACAGGGAGGAGTTGTTAGGAATGAAGAAGGACGCAATGTGGCGATGAATTTGAAGATGTTTTAGCGCATTTAGTAGATGTCCATGAGGAGCGGACGGACTGGTAAAGTTGGTGATTTCCATAGGTGGGTTATCTACTGTGAATAGGTTAGCGGTTGCATGGTTGGCAGGTTTCTACGAGGGAATGCTTACAGGGGTGTGAGCAGGTGATTTTTACTCGCTGTATCGTCCTATAAAAATCTCAATAAATCAATTGATTTTATGAATTTTGTTGATTTTTCAGTAATTAATTGTGAATTATTTGCATTTTTGCATATCCATAATTCATCTTTTAAGATTATTAAAATTTGCATCACTATTATCAAGGAATTATGAAATTATTATTTATAATTAATTAAATAATAGACGAATGACGATTATTTAACGTAATGTAGTTTTTAATAACTAATTACTAGAAATTAATCATTTTTTATTCGATAAATCATAGATTTAATTAGGAATATAAAGTTGGTTGTATTATTCTTAATTAATATGTAAATAGATGAAAAATAGGTTTAAAATTATTTGCTACATTTTTTGGATTAAAATAGATTTGAATTTAATTAGATTAGTTAGTTTTAAAGAGCCGATTTCGGACCTGGGCTTGAAACTACCCAGGCCCAAACCCAATCCTCACACACTCAAACAACCGAAGCCCGAACCCCTTACCCAGCCTGCCCCAACACCCCTCCAAACAACCCCGTTTGGGTTAGTGAGTTAAATCCTGGCCATTGATCGAAATAGATCGGACGGCCAGGAACTCACCCCCTCTAAACTATATAAATGTCCAAACTAAACCCCACCCCCTCATTTGCAAAGTATCACACCCCCCTTCGTCCGTTCTCTCTCTCTCTCTCTTCTCTCTAAAACACCCTAGCCGCCCTAAAATTCCTACCGTCCTCCGCCGACCGGAAATCGCCTACGGCGGTGGAGCCTCACCCAACCGACCCCAAATTTTCACCAGACAATCCTCTCTTTCCCCTAAACCCTGTCTTAACATTACTTTCACCAAAAACCCCACCACAAAGAATAATCTCAGATCTAAAAAGCTCAAAACCCTAAAAACCCGTCCCTGCCGATCCATAGAACCTCGTTGGCTCAGACTTACGTGAGTCATTCGCTCTTCACAAGAGCAAGTGATTCACGTGGGTTCGATTCACTTTGAAGCCCCCGGAATCCGGCCAAAGTGTTATAGTCGACTCGTGCCCTCCCTTTTCTAATCCTTTAATCATTTTTATGTTAAAATCATTTATTGGGTTTAGTTTTAGGTTTTTCCCGTATAGTATTTTTATTTTTTATTTTAGGGTAAACTTTAATTACTCCCATGCATGACTCAGTTTATTTAAGCGTATAAGAACCGATTAAATCTAGTTTGATATTAATTGCTTATTGATTAGGGTTTCATGATCTTGCTTAAGCCTGTTGTTAATGCTAAAATAATAAATTAATCTATGCTAAAAATTGTGTACTAAAATCAGTGTTTGATTTGCAAATTTGAGTTCGATTTGATGGCTCTCTTGTGATTCCCTGAATCTTGACCGTCTTTTTGAATAATAATTTAGGTCAGAATACTAATTAAGACTGATTGGTTCATGCTTATTCTATTTCCATCTTCTTTATTAATTAGAGACCACTTGGAATCAATTATAAGTTTAGCATTAATGTTAGTTTTAGATTTTCTAATTTTTTTTCCCCTGACTATTTCCTCATGTAAAGCAGTATAACAGTCATTGTGTGTTAGTCACTAATGGTGTACTCATGTACTGTTACCAATTTTTAAAGTGTTAATTATATGTTGATATAATTTAGACCCTTAGGTTGTATTTTGCATATGTAAGTTCATGTTAGTCGTGAACATGCATAGCAACTGTTTTTTTGAGATTAATCACTGTTTTAATTGGTTCATCATTAAATAGCTATGTGTGAGTCAATTAGAATTCTGATCTCTGGCCATTAATGGAAGGACTAGTTATACTTGACTGGTTAGCCTAAGCTTAGGTTGAAACTAAGATTTAATCATAATACATGATGATTAACTAAGCCTAATGACTCAAACTCTCGAATCACTTGAATCAACCTAATTCCTAACTTAGACAAATAATTAAGCTAATTACATATTAAGCTAAGAGTTAGTCTAAATTCAGTTTCATTAGTGGTTAACTATTGAGTTAACCACTCAATTAGGATAAAAATCAGTCTACAGTTAATAAATTAACAACCTTTAAACCTTTATTAACTAAAGGTGTAATTCTAAAAGTACTGAGGGTTGGTTAGGAATTAATATTGAAGAATCTTGGGTGTAACAACCCAAGAACCTTCTAGAACTAGGAAATCAGATTTTTTGGGGGTAGGATTGTAATTTCAGGGGTGAAAATCTTCTAGAATGAGGGCAGCTATCCCAAAGGATAAGGGTGACAGTTGCACCTGTACCTTTCTTCAGCCTATTGGATCAGGAATATGCTAAGCATATCCTATCCAAAATACTCCCATAAATACCCTACCCTATTCTCTGAAAAAGACACTTTTTACACAGGGATTTTAGACACATTACCACACTTGAACCACAGATCTTAAAAAAAAAAAGGATTCTCCACAGAGAATTTACACACACACACACACACACTAGAAAATACTGCTCTGAAAATATACCACTATTCTAAAAAACATAAAGGATACTGAAAACATCAAAATTAGGGCAAGAACATTTTGAAAAAAATTGTTTCTTCTTGGTTATGGTTTTCCTGGGAAAAATCTGGTTTTCTTGTTGATTTTTCATTCAAAAATCTGGTTTATTCAAGCTGTTGTTTCTGGGTATTCTTGCTGGTTTGCTGTTGTTCTGGTGGCTGCGTTGAGTTTGAAATTTCTGGTTTTTCTTGACCTTTATTTGGTCATATATCTTGATGTCTTACGTCTTAAGGTATGTAATTCTATCTTGTATGAAATGGAATTCTTTGAATGAAAGTTTTGCTGGAACATCAATGTATACATGTTTTCTTAGTGATTATTAGAAGTCTCATTCTCTTTTTATGTGTTGGTATGCTTCTACCTTCTTGAAAAAATCAGATTTTGTCACATGTTTGTTGGATTCAAATGTCGTATATGTGTACTCACATCTATGGCTATTGTTTAGTAATTCTAACCTCTATAGAGTATGAAACTGCATAAAACAACATTATAGACGTGAATCTGACCACTAGTTAGGTCAGATTCATTCTAAACATGTAAAGCTTGTGTTAGTTAATATCATGGTTTAGACGTTTATCATGAGTCATCATTGAGGTCTGCTATGGAACCAGTATTTTTATATATATGAGTTCAATTTTTTCTAACTAAGCTATTTTTGCTAAAACTATGAAGGGTATAAGAACCTTATGTTCAAATATAGCATCAGTGGAGTTGAATCTGACCCTCTAGTGGTCAGATTCATTTCATGAATAATGCATAAAGTGTTATCTTGGGTATTTGAAAATTACAAATGGAGGCACAAGTGCATAGTCATAGAGAACCCAAGTTGGAGAAACCAGTTTAAAAGCTTTAATTTTCAGTTCTCTTTATCTAAAAATGTATTTTTAGTAGAAGCTTTAATTTCGTTTCAGATTGTAATTTTACTCAGGCTTACCCTTTCATAAACATTGTAATATAAGGCTGGACATTATATTTACTTATATTAGCAGTCATTTCTTTCAGTATGTATGTGTTCCTATAATTTTTTTTAAAAAATGTGTATAATTAGCTCCAAATTTGTTCTGAGTACACTGGACTCAAACATGGCTATTTTGGATAGTTTAAGATGGACCAAACTATTGATAATGGCCCATCAGGGTCTGAGCATAATCCAGAGGGCTTGGAAAACGCGAAGAGCTTTAGCCTTAAGGCTGTTTGTTCTAGATTTAAGTACAAAGTTTCAGGCATTATATTTTAAGCACTCAGATTTGTTGGAAAAATTCAAAGGCACCCTTTCTAAATCTTTTGTTACAATTTTGCGTTCAAATCAACCCGTCTAAATGACCCCCGTAAATACCTATTGAAGTTATGGAAATGACTACTTTTAGATCAAAGGAATTTTGAAGTATATATAAATATGAATTTGCTATTCAAAGTAATCTCTCATCAGATTTATCCCGTGCTCTTAAGAGTCCAAAATTTACAGCAATATGTAGAACTCAAGGTGTATGTCAAGAAGTATGAGTTTAGGTCATTTGAAGTTGATAATACTATTTCAGTTAAGGTGCTATGTGTTCATTTGACTGTTTTAAATAAGTGACTTGCAAATCAGTATTTCGATTTTCTCTATATTATGGCACGATTCTCTTTGTAGGTGTATAGCTTTTACCCTTATTGCAAAATTAGTCACAATTAGGATTGGCCAAAGATTTAAATGATAAATTAGGCTAAAATAAGGCCATAGCCCAAAACATGTTGTCTTTAGACTAGTGAATATCATTTTAGGTAATCCTTAGGTATAATGCATACCTTTACTTTGAAACTTGACAAAAATTGATCATTACCTCAAAATTACAATAAACTACACTCGGGAGTGGCAACTCATGCCCCCGACCCTCAATTCTAAACAACTAAAAATGCACATCGCAATCACGGGTGCATTTCATGTGACGTTTTTGCTATGTGTTCAAAAACAACAAATGTACGTCATCGTAACTTGTCCAAGATAAATCCATAAACATCCTAATCGATCTTAAAACTAAAACGCTCTTTCAAAAAATAGAAAACTCAAACATCGCTGCAAATGGGCATTATAAAACTGTCATGACCATAGTCTTGACTACGTAAATCTACACGCGGGTGCGACAACTCATGTCCCCGTCTTCAACTTCAAATTATAATAACAATCACATGTTGTAATTGCGGGTGCATTTCATGTGGCGTAGTTATAATATGTCCCAAAAAAACATATAAGTGCACGACATCGTGACTTATTTCAAGATAAATCCATAAATATTAAAAGCGTTTCAAAAAGTAAAAAGGGATAAATGAACAATAGGCTAAAACACGTAAAACAATCAGATAATGTAGGCCAAATATTAATAGTTAAGCGACCGTGCNAGTCAGATAATTTAGGCCAAATATTAATAGTTAAGCGACCGTGCTAGAACCACGGAACTCGGGAATGCCTAACACCTTCTTCCGGGTTAATAGAATTCCTTACTCGGATTTCTGGTCGCAGAAAAATTAAAACAGAGTCAAAATTTCCTCGGTTTGGGATTTTAAAATAAAACGGTGTCCCGAAGCATCGTCAAAAATCCGGGTGGCGACTCTGAAAACTAAAATAAATCCCAAATTTAAATAATGTCACTTAAAGTGGAAAAACTTCCTTATTACCCCTTCATTAACCCCGAGGGTAGTGAAAAAAGGAGGTGTGACAGCTCTGACAAATCTGCTGGGGAGTGGGTGAACCCAGAATCTCTGGTTCAGGGTTCAAGAATTCGAGCTTAGAATAACTGTTATATTTGGCTTTATTATCTAATTTTACATGTTTGAACCTAATGTGCTAAATGTCGCTTTTTACCGCTTTGATATTATCTGAACTGTATATAAATTGTGCCGACACCCTCTTCTCTCTGAGTCTTCGAAATCATCTGGGAAGTGTGCACTTCGTGTGACTTCTTTTCTGTTAGAGTCATATCCAAATTTTAGAACGAGGTTCAGACAAGTTGCAAAGCCAGTGAAGCTTCTGTATTCCCGGTACGCTGCCCCGACCTAGAATAACAAAACCTCATGCCGGATCCCTAGTAGGAACACTTATTTGCATCATGTGCATTTGACATAGGGGACTCAACACAAGGTTTGGGTCCGTCTAGGACAGGTGTACCCGAAATGAAAGACTACCCTGATGCATCTTACTTGCTACGTATGCATTTATTTGTCTCAACTTGTGTATTGACCGGCTAAACCAAAAAATGAACAGAAAAACCAAGAGTGAGGTAGAATAGAGAATTCAACCTATTTTGAAATCCTCGTATTTACCCCAAAAACCCGCCAAAATTTCTGAAAAATATAAAACAAAATGAGTGGGTGTACATTTTTAATCAGTCAGGATTTTCCCGAACTACGCATTGTTTGATTCTCACGGGTGTGGGATACGTAGGAAACCCTCATCGGGTCCAACTCCATTTTTTCAAAATCAAAAGGATATAGCCCTAAATAAAATTAGGTGACACCATTATAGCCTAATCTCCTAAATGGAGCGCTGGAAAGCCGTTTTTGCAAAAGTGGCCGCCTGTGTTTTGTCTTTAAAATTCGTGAGCACAACCTTAAAGGGGCCGTATTCGCAAGGGTGGTCCATTTTTCTTTATTACGAAACCCTTTGCCAAAATGACACTTTTCGAAAATTTTTCTGTGGTCTTAATCAAAAAACAAATGTGCAAGATGAATACAGTTGAAAACATCCCCTTCAAAGTAGTCGAGGAAATCCCTCTAGGACTCCATATGTGGTGGAGCAACTTGGGGGAAACCAGTAGAAAGTCTGTTATAAGAGCTTTAGAGGGACTTACTGGCCTTTTAAAGATCAAGCCGAGGTTGGACATCGTCGAGGCTCTAGTGCCGTTCTGGGATCCCGCCCACAATGTATTCCACTTTTCAGACTTTGAATTGACGCCCACACTAGAGGAAATAACATGGTATGCTAGATTCAAGACAATCTCAGAAGTCGGTACCTAGTGGCACCCAGGGCGGTGACTCCCCACAAGTTTTTGGATCTGTTGAACATTAGCCGGGACGTCCAAGACCCACACTTTTCCGAAGGCTTCTGCACTTTCTGCTTTCTTTACAGACGTTACAGAGATCCCCAGGGTTATGAAGCTAACAACACTGGTCTAACTCACAAAGATCAGGCTAAATGGGAAGCTCGCCGGGGGCTAGCTTTTTTGGTAGCATTCTTGGGCACCTTGATTTTCCCAAAAAGTGACGAATGCATAGACATTGGGCTTGTGGGAATAGCAAACTTCATGATGAAAAAGTCCAATGGCACACTTATACCGATGATCTTAGCCGAGATTTACCGCGCTCTAACAATTTGCCAATCTGGGGGAAAATTCTTTGAGGGGTGCAACCTGCTCCTACAAATCTGGCTGATCGAGCACCTCTGTCACCGCCCGGGCTACATGAACTACGGTTTAACCGGTTTGAGCTGCATCGAGGAACATAGTACTCGGGCAAAAGGCCACCAATTTCCTGAAGGCACGGAAGCCTGGCACTCATACTTGAGCTCACTAACTGCCAACCAAATCGAGTGGACGTTCGGTGGCTCCCTCTCAGCGAGGTTATCAATATGTCCGCTGAGGTTTGCTATCTCCTATTAATGGGCTTGCAAAGCATTCAGCCATATGCCCCCCACCGGATCTTACGCCAGCTAGGGAGACAACAGGGTGTTCCCCATGACGAGGATTTAAGCCAACAAGCCATCGAGTTATGCCCAAGAGTTGCACTTCCTGAAGGCAGGGTCTGTCAAATTTGGAACGAGTGCAGGTTTTTAGAACCTCAAACTTGAGTGAGAGACTTATCCAAAGGGGAAGTGGAGCCCGCCTACACCTCTTGGTACAACATAAGAGGCATGGAGCATCAAGATCAAGAACGAACCGCAAAGAGACCCCATGTACAACAATTCGCCGAGCAAACTCAAGAGCATTGGACTTGGTTAGAAAAAGAGAACAGCTACCGAGCCACCATAAGCAAATTGAAGGCCCAGGTCAGGGAAATTAAGTTCGAAAACATCCTACATATTGCCTCGATTGAAGGGGAGAAAAATAGATTAGCCCAAGAAAATGAAGGCCTCCGGGCCCAAATACAGGAACTGAAAACAGCCGCTGAGAACCCAGAGAGAAGCAGGGCTGATGAAAGGCTTATCAACAACCTAAGGCATAAAGTATGTAGCTATGGGAATGATTTAGACAAAGCTAAAGAAGAACTGGCCGAAGCTCGGACAAGATTAACAAGAAGTGCAGAAGAAAGAATAGAGTTTGTCCAGAGACTAAAAAGGAAATATGACCAGGAAGTCATGGGCTTGAAGGAAAAATTGGCCACCTTCGAGAACGATATGGCCAAACAGGAAAAATGTTTAAAACAAATAGGGAACAATGCTATGCCATGATGGCTCGGTTAGAAAAAGAGTTGCAATAATGGCAAGAATAGAGTCATAAGGATGCCCAAACTTTAGAGGCGAGATCCCAACAAATCGGGGGCCTGCTTCAAGAGAAGGGTATTATCAGGCGAAGGGTCCAAGAGATAGCTGACTACATCGTCACCAGATGTCAGGAATGCAAAGATATGACTCAGACCACTTTCTTCTCAGCAGTTATGATCTTCGTCCACAAGATAATGGATGACCTTTACTGCCTCCGACAAGACATAGCACGCAGGCCCGTGGCAAAGCCGAATGATGCCCCACTGGCCCCTGGAGCAACGGAAGCACTAATGTATTCTTGATATTTTCGAGTCTGTACTTCACTTTTCTAGTCATAGTCATGTGTTGAGTCCACAATAGTCTTTATATTTTAGAAAATATATTTGTCAAATCTGTTTTGCAAACTCTGTAATTCCAAAAATAGGCTGCCAGTTTTCTGTAATCAAAATTGTTTATTTAATGAATGGAAATTTTCAGAATGAAGATTTTAGAAAATAATATATGCATCTCTTTGGGTTTTGCTAGCATGAATTACGTGATGATCTGATTCACGCGGTGCCGTGATACGTAGGCAATCCACATAGGATTCAATCATAACCATAAGAAAGGAATCCGAGCGAGGAATAAAAGGAAAAAGCAATAACAAAGGAAAGGGAAAAATAATAAAAGGAAAAACAAACCAAGAGATAAAGCCGGGATGAAATACACAACTGTGGAAAAGACATATAGAAAGGCATCAGGTGCATTGCATACCCCGTACGTGCGATTTGCCTATGTGATAAATGTTTTAAACTAACGTTTTGTTGGTTCAATCTAAAAGGTATTTTAAGGTGGTTGGTTTTGCGGTAACCTGGCTTCCCATCCTTACTTCACTAGATCAAAGGGGAGCATAGAAATTACATATGAAAGTCACCTGCCAATCGTCAACTCCTCCGTGGAAGACCTAAATCCAGCCATCCCAACATCTGAGTCCGCAACAGCTGAAGAGAACTAGACTCTGCGTTGCCGCATGCTGGAAATGTGGGACGCATGGTCCAATGGTAGGGAACCACCCAGTACCATCCCGAGTTTCCCAAAAATAATCCCCAGGGCAGGAGGGACGTCGAACATCCCCATAAGCTACCCAGCCACGCCATTTGGATATCCAACTATGTCGGCTCACTTTGCAGGAAGGCCTTCTGAGGTTCGCCCCCAGGCCCCTTTTTCTGATGTGTCTTCCAACATTTTCACCACACCACCAATCTCCGCCACAACCCCACCAACTATCTCCGAGCCAAGTTTCGAGCCGCCAGCATTCACATTCCAAACACCATCCGTCCATCAGGATACTGCTCATGCTACTCCCAATGCATATCCCCAACACACTCAGCCCGAGTTCACTTTGGGACAGGATAAGAAAAGCTTCGAGAATGAAGAAATAACTCGGAAAATGAAGAGTATTGAACAAAGCTTAAAAAATATACAGGGGCTGAGCGGGCAGAAAAGTGTCTCCTATGCAGATTTGTGCATGTTCCCGCACGTCCATCTGCCTCTCGGATTCAAAACCCCTAAGTTCGAAAAATATGAAGGACATGGAGACCCCATAGCCTATCTGAAAAGGTACTACAACCGCTCAGGGGAGCGGGGGGAAGGAGGAACTTCTCATGGCATATTTTGGAGAAAGTTTGACGGGAATTGCATCAGAATGGTACATGGACCAGGATATATCCCGTTGGAACATATGGGATGACTAAGCCCGGGACTTTGTCCGACAATTCAAATACAATGTGGACATCGCTCCCGATAGGAACTCACTATCCAATCTCAAAAAGAAACCCTCAGAGAGTTTCAGGGAGTACGCCATCAAATGGCGTGAGCAAGCCTCCAGGGTCAAACTTCCGATGGATGAGGTTGAAATGGTTAGCATTTTTCTACAAGCACAAGAAGTTGATTACTTCAAAAATATGATGTCCGCCATGGGTAAACCATTCGCGGAAGCAATTAAAATTGGAGAAATAGTGGAGAATGGGCTAAAAACTGGTCGTATCCTGAGCCAATCTGCCATAAGAGCGACCTCTCAGGCCATCCAAAGCGGATCCGGGGTTGCGGCCAGCAGGAAAAAGAAAGAAGAAGGGGCCATGATGGTTTCCGATGTCAGGAAACCTCGACAATACCCACACCCATTTCCTAAAGCTTCCCAACATTACTATCCTCACCAAGATACAGCTTATGTTTCGCCCCATTTTCCCTATGCGGTAATGAATGCTCAGCCACATCCCAGGCCGCCACAACAATACAATCAAAATAGAACTCCACCCCAAAACATAACCATCATCCCCCAACTCTATATAATCAACGCCCGCCTCAAAACAGCTACCCGCACAATGCCTACCCCAGAGAGCCACCAAGGAGACTTAATTTCACTCCCATCGGAGAGCCGTATTCCAGCCTCTTCCCAAAGTTGGTCCAGATGGGGCTCCTGCAACTCGTACCTCCAAACGGGCAGAGTCCCCAATCAGCATCGTATAGACGGGGTACCAGTTGTGCTTACCATTCCGGAGCAGAAGGGCATGACACGGAGGATTGCTGGACCCTCAAAAGGGTCGTGGAAAGCCTTATAGAACAAAAGAAAGTGGTTTTAAGGGACGAAGAAGCTCCCAATGTGACAAACAATCCACTGCCCGCTCACAATTATGGGCCAGTCGTCAGCATGATTTGCGAGGACCAGGATTTCGATCCAGATCTAAAGGCCATCATCGCCATTGCAGATGTAGAAAGAAAACCCAAGACGGCACCCAGTCCAGCCAGGGAGATTAGAAAGAGTAAACCCATCCCCCAGCTCACGGAACAGACTGAGACTGGGACAAATAAGGGACCCTTTAAAGATGTTGTCCTTTACACCCCCAATGCACACAGGAAAGAACAAAGTGTGTTGAGCCCTCCCAGGNGGGGACGT
This sequence comes from Nicotiana knightiana, assembly GCA_005239525.1. Classification (NCBI taxonomy): domain Eukaryota; kingdom Viridiplantae; phylum Streptophyta; class Magnoliopsida; order Solanales; family Solanaceae; genus Nicotiana; species Nicotiana knightiana. Next base: position 15,848 of record ML371313.1, on the reverse strand, counting down.
ATGCGGCGCGGGGGCAAATAATTTCACCCAGGCTGAATGAGCCCGTGGTTATTAGCCGCGCGTTGCAAACTCCCATAAAGAACACTACTGCCGTCCCATGGAATTACCGCCGGACGGTGGTGACATACAAAGGGAAAGAGATTACCGGGGAAACATGCGATATAAACTCTTCAGAGAAATACCTCGACCCGGAAGAGCTAAACAAAAGCAAGTTGAAACGCTTTCCGCCCAAAAGGCCGATCAGCGCCGGGGAGGCAGTTTAATTCTTCAAGAATATGAAAACCTCTGAATACGCCATAATCGAGGAGCTTAGGAAATCCCCCGCGCAGGTCTCGCTTCTATCTTTGCTGGTAAATTCAAGCGAGCATCCGAAGATCCTGATCAAAACCCTCAACGACGTATACTTTCCGGCCAACACCACAGTCGAGCAAATGGAGAGGATGTCAGAAGGATTTTTTGAGGTTAACCGGATTTCGTTCAGCAAGAATGATTTTCCCCCGGAAGGGGCCACCCACAACAAAGCTCTCCACCTAACTGTTAAATGTGAAGGTTACTACGTGAAGAGAGTTATGATGGACGGTGGATCTGCGGTTGATATTTGCCCTCTATCAACCTTACAAAGAATGGAGATCGGGACTGAAAGAATCAAGCCCAACAATGTGTGCGTCCGTGCATTCGATGGTATCAAGAGAGACACGATCGTGGAGATCAATTTTGTCTTGACAATCGGCCCTGTAGACTTCGAAGTAACATTCCAGGTCATGGATATGGATACTTCCTGCAATTATCTCCTAGGAAGGCCTTGGATCCATGCGGCAGGGGCAGTGCCATCTACTCTCCACTAGATGGTTAAGTTCAAATATGAGGACTAGGAAATCGTGGTCTATGGGGAAGACGATCAATCTATTTACAGGGACCCATTAGCCCAGTGCCTGGAAGTAAGAGAGAGTAGCGAACACATAGTCTACCAGGCTTTCGAGATTGTGGTTGCGGACCAGCATGAGGAAGGAACCCCATGCCCTCAACCCTTCCTATCAAACGCATCAATTATGGTTTCCAACGACATGATCAAACATGGGTACGCACCTGGAAAAGGGCTCGGGGTGTCCTTGCAAGGCATTAAAGAACCCGTCACTTTGCTTGCCAATAAAAAGTTTTTGGCATAGGGTTTCAAGCTACCCTAGATGATGAACAATGGGCTGACCAATGCAAGAAAAATGGTTGGGTATTGCCTCATCCGATCCCACACATCACCGCATCATTTGTCAAGCCAAAATACGTGGAAGAAGAAGAAGAGGTTTTTACGGCCGAAGAAATAGAAGAAATATGCGGAGCAATGAGGCAAATGTTGTATGAGGCCCATATGGTCCAACCAGGAGAGGGCTCCAACACTGCCGCCGAAGTACAGTATATGGGACCTGATGCCAAGTTGCAAAACTGGGAGGCTACTCCATTCTCCATCCGGCGGGAGTCTCGGTAGTTCAGCTTTTGCCATCCTTTCTGCACTATGAGTTATTTCAGGGTGTAACTCAAGTTTTAAATTCTTGCCTTTAAATTTCGATGTAAACCCTCCTATGTTCAAATTCAATGAAATGAAATCAAAATTTCATCGTCTACTATTCTTTCTGATTTTTTACTTTTCTTATTTTTTCAGTCCTAATAATGCGGCTTTAAAAAATATGACATGCTTGCGGACTTCGTGCTCTGATCCTAATACGTCATCTAACCTCGAAATAATGAATCAAGAACTGGAATATGACGAAAAAGAGGCTTTTAGGGAAATAAATCGAGAATTGGAACAGTTCAAGAATAAGCCTAAGCCAAACTTAAACGAAACGGTACCCGTTAACTTGGGAAGTGAAGAAGGGATTCGAGAAACCATGATAAGCGTCCACACGGATAAAAAGACTAGAGACGCCTTGATTCAACTCCTATTAGAATTCAAAGATGTATTTGCTTGGTCCTATGACGACATGCCCAGACTAAGTATGGACTTGGTGGTGCACAAGTTGCCAACCTACCCCGGTCATCCACCGGTCCAACAAAAGCAGAGGAAGTTCAAAACAGACATGAGGGACAAGATCAAAGAAGAAGTCGCTAAGCAACTAAAGGCTGTAGTAATTCGAGTGGTCCAATACACCACCTGGCTAGCCAATGTGGTCCCGGTGCCCAAAAATGACAGAAAGGTCCGAGTATGTGTCGACTACCGGGATCTGAATAAAGCCAGTCCCAAAGATAATTTTCCACTGCCAAACATACACATCTTAGTGGACAATTGTGCCGAACATGAGTTACAGTCTTTTGTCGATTTCTATGCCGGATATCGCCAGGTATTGATGGATGAAGAGGATGCAAAAAAAAATAGCCTTCACTACACCCTGGGGAACGTACTGTTACCGGGTCATGCTGTTTGGTTTAAAGAACACTGGGGCTACTTATATGAGGGCCATGACCACCATATTTCATGACATGATGCATCAGGAGATTGAGGTGTACGTGGATGATGTGATCATTAAGTCCAGAACCCAAAATGACCATGTGCAGCATTTGAGGAAATTCTTCGAACGCCTGCGCAGATATAATTTGAAGTTAAACCCAGCCAAATGCTCTTTCGGAGTTCCATCCGGAAA